>MKEJ01068145.1:0-29811 GCA_001753735.1 Embelia ribes | reverse complement strand
GCACCGCATAGCATCCCGTTTATCGTATTATTTAGTAATATAACTCGTATATTTTCTTTTCCATATTGTATCATAAACTGTGTTGTAGGTGCAAAGATGAGAGATAGACCTTGTTGAGGCCATGTGTTGATGTTAGTATATGTATCTTTTGGAGCTATAGAAGATTTATCTTTTATTTTGTGTTGTAGCCTCTTCATTGATGTATTATTTTCGAGGCACAATGTAGTGATATATAGACAATTCTTGTGTATTATTTCATGTTGCCTTAAGTGACTAGAGATGTATTAGGCAAGAACATGTAATATATTATGGAGTTGATTTAAGCATGCAACTTATTTTATTATGTTGTAAACATGTAGCTTACTTGCGTTGATATACAGGCCATATGCAGGCTGAACATATATTTTGATTCAAAATATAAAGGCCATATGCAGGCTATAGTGTAGATTTCTTTTCCACGCACTCTGATATTGAATAATATTGTAGAATGAGGATGTGAAGAAGCATTGTAGATAATATCCCATTTTATTTTATTTCTTTCAAATTATATATATTTTTCGTTTCCTTTTCTTTAAAAAGGGGAAAAGGCTCACGTCTCCGAGTTTTACGTGATTCAGGGCGCGACAACAGTGTCCAAAAAGTTATGGCTTTTATGCCCGGGACGACAAGAACGTCGACGACAAAAACGTCCTTTTATGACCCGTTCGACAAAAACGGGACGCGAGTCATAGGTTACGCCACGACAACGACGACATAATTTATTAGTTTTTTTTTTCTTAAAACCTCCACATTTTCTTAGAAGTCGGTTACTTTGACCCAAATAGAATAGAAACGACTCGTGTTCCTATCCATTGTAATATGCTTGTACTAATACAATGCACATGCTCCAATACCTCCAAATACTTAAATACATGCTTGTACGTATGCATGTAAATGCCTCGATGCTCATGAAATGTACATGTCTGTCTTATACATGAACATGCCTCTAATACCTCCGTATATAAATTGCAAAAAAAATGCTTACTATATATATATATATATATACACGGAATATATATAGATGTGCAATTTATATACGGAATATATATATATAGATGTGCCTTGACACATCTATTCATGCTTCGAATAGAAACAAACACCACTTCATAAATGAGGAAATTACTATCATATAAATAAACCTCCAAACATATTATTAGCAACACGTCACACGTCCTATCAATAATAATCAACTTGTACATATACAAGGACATGCTCTTACTACTTATACATACAGGTTATGACAAAACGTGACATTTGATAACATACGATGCAACTTTTGTACAAGTCCTCCAATACTTACCAACATATATGCTGCATCATACAACATTTATACGCCTCCACTTATAAATACAACATAATGTATTCATTCATCTCCGATACTTAATAAATACAACCTAATATATTCATACACCTCCGATCCATAATAAATACAACATAATGTATTCATTAACCTCCAATTCTTAATAAATACAACCTAATGTATTCATCCACCTCCGATACTTAATAATATGACATAGGTATTCATATACCTCCGAATATATAACCTCCAAATAAGAAATGCCATGTAAACATATTAAGCCTTCTATGCTAATTACTATTAGTAATTAGTAGGGATGGCAGTGGACCGGAGAAAAACGGGTATTCGTCCAAATCCGCCCCTTTTGGACCGGGGATGGACTATACATATTGGATGGTGGACGTATATGGGGATACCCGCATAAACCCGTGCGGGGATGGACTTAACCCTTACCCCCGCCCCATACTTGCCCCACCCCGTCCCCGTTACCTGTTATATATATATATATATATAATCCAAAAATACTTGCTCAAAAAGAAAATAGAAAAGGTAAAAAACTCAGATCTCTCTCTTTTCCTTCAAAGCAAGATTTTTAATTTGAAATAATGTACAATGAGATCCATGTAGTTATAGATTTTTGTCTTATTTTAGGTACTAATAATTTATTAAAAAAATAATAATAAGCCCTAAAATTTATATATCAATTGAAATATGTATTAAAAAAGAAAAAATATTTGTGAACAGTTGGACTATTAATATTAATAAATCTTAATACGGTTATATTGCAAAATTAAAAATGGAGTGGAAGTCAGAAATTTCATAGAGGTGAAGACTATTGGGTCAACTCCTACCCTCCCTAGCTATTAACTTACTTTTTTCCTTTTACTAAGGACAAATACTAATAAATATATTCAACAAATTGAATGGGATCTCTATAAAGCTGCAATCTTTTCTGCTCCCTTCCTCCTGAAATCTCCTCTCTCTCTCTCTCTCTCTCTTTCTGGGTATCCTGCCTCCCGTGAGATGGAGCTTGGCTTAACCTTAGGAGGAGGAGGCAGCGGCTGTGCTTCTGCGGCTGCCACGTCATCATCCACACGGCACAACAAAAGTACCGATTTGGCCTTGGCTTTGGGGGTTAAATCCAATGAGAGACACCACCCTCGTGAGGGCTCGAGATCAGATGGTGATCCGACGGTCTTGATTGATTCTCCTCGTCTAAGCCTTGATCTCCTCCCTCGTTGGTCTCCTCGTGAAACCGCTAACACAGGTACATTTACACATTTAGTTACGGTAACAGACGTATATATATATATGTGCATACATATATATATATATATATATAGAGAGAGAGAAAGAGAGAGATAAACATCTGTTCTGTTGTGTTACGAACCGGTTCGCACCATAAAAAATAAAATACTGAGTGACAAATTGCAAAATGGAGCTTTTGGTTCACAAATCCATTTATTTTCTAGCGTTCACGCATATAAGAAATTGACGAATTAAATCGACTCTCAACATTTCCTTGGGCTAAAATTGTAGATTTGGCAGGTAGTTGGGAAGGGGGTTTGCCGGGTGCGGCGGCGAGGGGATTTGACGTGAGCCGGGTTCGGGCAGCAGGTGAAGAGGGGGAATCTGTTTCGTCACCCAACAGCGTGGCGTCTGCTTTTCAGGTGGATTTCTGCATTTTCGGAGGAGGAGCGGAGGAAGAAAAGAGAGAGTGGGCCGAAGCTGCAACCGGAGGAGGAGGAGGAGAACATCACGGGGAGAGAACCACGTCGTCTCGGGCTAGCGAGGAAGATGAGAACGGCCACACCAGAAAAAAACTCAGGCTGTCTAAAGATCAAGCTGCTTTTCTTGAAGAGAGCTTCAAAGAACACAATACCCTTAATCCGGTACACATTTCTCCCTTCAATCGTATTAATTGTTATGAAATTTAGTAAAATATTTCTTAATACGGTATCAAAGTCGGTTTAGTTCCACCCAGTTTAAGTGGAATTATACTTATTTTGGGTTATAAAAAATAATTATAATGCGCATCTTCTTCATTGTTAAATTTTCAGAGGGATGGTTACTTAATATAAAAAATAATAAAATAATAAATAGGACGCTCTTAATAATTAATATATATAATGCTTTTTTATACAGGATGTACTTGCTTCATAATTTAGGCACTAATTTTATTTATTCTTTTTTTTCTTGTGATGCTTCAAAATCATACATGTTAGTTTTACTTTTCAGTACAAAAATCACTACTACCTTGATTAAAATTTAGGGTAAATTACATTTCGCCCTCACGAGGTTTGGTGACCATTGCAGTCTATTCTCAAAATTTTTAGAGTCAAAGTAAAGTAAAATTATTTATAATAAACATTCAAAAATTTATTAAAATATTTTTTAAATAATATTTTTTGTATAATTTTTTGTTATAAAAATTATTGTTTATAAATATAATATATTTTTAATAAAGTGATTTTTTTTAATATTGAAGTTCTAAATTAATAAAATTAGGAAATTAAATAATTGTAATACGATCCTTACACAACAAAATTTAATCTAGATTATAAGTGGGGGCAAAGTGTAATTTCTGAAACCTTTGGGAGCAATCTGAATGTCAGAAATATCATGGGGCAAAGTGTAATTTATCTTGAAAAGTTACCTTGCTAAATTGCCCTCATTTATTATAATTATTTAGTTATTCATTATAAGCTGTGCAAAATAATAACATTAATTAGGAGCATTGTAGGAGAAAAAATATTTTGAATTTCAATAATATTAATTTATTTTTTTTAATATTTGTAAAAAAAGAAGTTGGACGAACGGTGAATGTGTCTTAATAATAGAAATTTTGAAATGGAAAAGGAAAACATCCAGGATGGTTTATTCCTGGTCCAGATATATATGTCTCAATATATAGATGTTTATGTAAACTTTTATTGTATTCCTTGTTTTAATCTTGTTTCTATAATGATGTGAAATGCAGAAACAAAAGCAGGCACTAGCTAAGCAGCTCAATCTCCGGCCTCGCCAAGTCGAGGTCTGGTTTCAAAATCGAAGAGCACGGTACATTCCCTAATCTTCTAAATGCTATTGTAATTATACTTATCTGCGCGCATGCTATAGAAAATTCCTTTATCTCATTTTTCAATCCAAAGCATTTTCTATTGATGTGGCGCTTTACAATTTCAGATTGTAGCATATTTTATGTATGGATACATAATCAAACGGTGTGTGAATTAATTTTTGGTTTGATTTAATAATTAAGCTCAATCCTATAGTGCACGAAGGTAGGGATGTTCATGGAGGGGTGGTATCTGCCTAAAAAAAGTGTTCGAGACAAAGTACAAGTCACAGAAATAAAATTTTGTAATAAAAAATTATAATAATATTTTTATAATTATGTATAAAATTTTTTTTTTTTTTGTAATTTGTATTTTACCTCCCTCACCAATATCATTTTTTTCTAATCAGACACCACCCCTTTTATGTTCATGGGTTCATATTTTAGCCGTTTGAACGGATCTACCTTTACCCGTTTTAGTAATGAAATTAATGTGCATACTTGTATCTATCTATCTATAGTAATAATAATATAATAATAAATATATAAATGTACATATAGTGTCACGTCTTTTTATGATAGGAAGTCTTCGTGTAGTTAGAGGTAGCTTGTAACTTCTTCAAACGTATCATTTATTGCTATATATGTTCAATTCATTCTGACGTTTTGTTGGGTGTTTGACCAATTTTCATTTATGGTTATTTTGAATTATAGACTTGGACTCCAATAGAATTGTGATTCATTCAATTGCCTCGTTAACTCATGATCGTTTCTATTGGGTTTTAAATTTTTTTGTCAAAGTCAATTAATTTCCAGGCTTGGACTAATTGTAATTGTTGTGATCTTTAAATCTCAAGGAGTGGAAATTCTCTTTTCAATGCAATCTTCTGCAAAAATTTGTTAGATTTGACTAATGTTTGAATTATTATTTTTGAATTTTTTTTCCAAATCTACTAAGTGACAACCACAATCCCTAAGGTTGACAGAATCTTATACCGTATTTATTTCGTTCATAAACAATTGCATCATTTGATTCAACATATTATTTTTAAGTGAAATAAAAAAATACTAACTATTTAAATTTAAAATAGAGTAGAAATGGCCAAATTATCGCCATATGTTTTTTTTTCTTCTTATTCTATCTAAAATTAATTAGAACATTTAAAGAATATGTATTAATTATTTGTGGTCGAAAGGAGTATAAATATAGATTTTATTGACTTTCAAAAAGTTCAATAATAATATTACACATAGTTGTTTTATCAATCATGGTGCTTTTGTTTTGTTAATTTTTAATACATGATGTCTATGCTAAACCTTAGCATAGGCCATCATCGCCCTGATGTTCCTCCCATAGCGCCCATGTCATGTACAATGAAAAAAATTATCCCGGTAAAAGTTTTTGTTAATTTGCAGAACCAAGTTGAAGCAAACGGAGGTTGATTGTGAGTACCTAAAGAGATGTTGCGAGACTCTAACCCAAGAGAATAGAAGGTTACACAAAGAGCTACAAGAACTTCGGGCCTTAAAATCTTCTAACCCGTATAACATGCAACTCCCAGCCACCACTCTCACCATGTGCCCCTCTTGTAAACGCACCAGTTCAACCCCTGTTACCGCCACATCATCAGCTGCCACTGGCTCCGCATCTGCCTCAAACAAAGTTGCCGACTCAACATCCAAACCTGCCCCTTTCCCACTCTCAAGGCCCAAATTCTTCCCCTTCTCGTCCCACAATAACCAACCACAAAAATCCGCGGCCTCATAAGCAAAGAATAAGGGACCGAAAATGGCGACATGGGGTTGGTAAATTTTGTGGTGGGTCAAGCTTATGTTTCTAGATAAGGTTTCGGAAAAGATAGGGGCACTTTTGTTTGATATGTTGGGGGTTTCTCTTGGCCTTTATGTGCTTGTGAGGGGACAAGCTTTGTATGAGTAACTCAAAAAAAAAAAAAAAAAGTGGTTTCCCTTATTATTTTTTACTTAATTTCCTTGGGAAATCAAGTTGCGGGGGGAAGCAAAGAACAAAGTTTTGTATGTTCTCAATAATGGTAATTTATTTTGTTTGTTTGTTTGTGTAGGATTTCATTATTTGTGTTTCATTGACCTACAATTTGCACATCTCCTCTCTGCAATTTCAATTGTAACAATCTTTTAAATTAATTTTCTTTTAACTTTATACTATGGAAGCTCTTGAGCAATGAATGAGAACAAAGTATACACACTCTGGACACTCTTGAGCATTTTCTTCTTTTTCAATCAATTTTGAGCATTTTCTTCTTTTTCAATCAATTTTTTTTTTCTTTTCCCAAAGAATGCCATGTATATACTCCTGTCAATTTAGAAATTTTTTTTTTCATTCCTTTTTAAATTACCATTTAGAAAATCAATGTATCATTAGTTACTTTTTTTTCCTACTTTTATTCTTATTAATTATGGTAATGTGTTTTGAGTATTTAGTGAAGGATAGTGAACTAAAATATTATACATGTTCTCTAAAATTGGGTTTGGTTGGTCGCATTTTAAAAATAGAGGAATATATTTTTGTATTAAATATAAAATAAATATACTTTTAAGTATTACTAATAATTATTATAGGTATGTTTGGCGTGAATTAAAATAAAATACACATTCTTGAATTGAAAGTTATTTAGCAACAGTGTAAACTTAGTGAAAAATATATTTTTTTGAAAAAGTATCCAATTATATACTAAAACAAAAATATAATTTTAATGTTTTTAAATAAAAAAAATATAATTTTTATTTGTGCTAACAAACACTATTCTTTGGTTTTAAGTAGAGCTTTGCACAAGCAAGGCTATTGTCTTCAAGTACCCGAACATATATTATTAAATACATCCGAAATCCGAATTAATATAAATTAAATAAAAACACTCGTATTTTTTACTTATCACATATATGACATGTTCAAGTTTTGAAACCATGTTTTCACGGTCAAATTGGAAAATAACTATACTAAAATAAGATACAAATATAAAACATGAGTTTATAATATTATTTAAATATCATGCCGAATTTCTGAACATACTCTTTTACGAAAATATCTTATTAACCTTACGAAAATATCGTATTAACCTCGTCCATGCCCTACAGTATTATTTTTCCATCTCGTATTTTACTATGTTACTTTGTTTACCAATCCCTACAATCTAAAAGATAGCTTCTTTGGCTTTTCTACAAATTAAATTTTTTTTGGTAAACATAATCAAATCACTAATTAATATGTACTTGTTGGAAATATAAAAATATTATACTCTGTCCTCAAATAATTTGTACAATTTCTAAATTGGAGCGTTCAAAATCAATTGGACGTTTCCCTATTAAGAAATACAATTATTACATAATAAAGTGGATTACCATTAGTGTCGTTTTCAATTACTAGGGGTAAAAAGTCAAGTCAAAGATTAATAGGAGAAATTTTGAACATTTATCTTCAATTCAAATTTTAGATTTAAAATAACCTAAAATTAAGTGTCAATTCAAGCAATCTAATAATTCATAGACAGAGGGATTAGTTGTTAATAAAAATGCATTAAATGATGGCATGTTAGTAAAATATTTTTTTATAGTAATTTTGAATAGGAAAGATATAATTACTCCCTCTGTCTGTCCTATTTCAATAGTAGATAGGTTACTCCCTTTGTTCCATTTCAATAGTCTCACTTTATATTTTAATTTGTCCAAAATTATAGTCTATTTTACTATTTAAAAATTAAGCTAAGAAAATATTTTGCCAACATACCCTTATTTGATACTCGATTTGTTTCATATTAAGTGTCGTTTAAGGTTGCAGCACAAAGACTAAGAAGACTATTAAGTAACCTTGGTTATGTAAAAAATAATGATAGCTTACAATAAATAGTGAATGCTATTAAAATAAAATGTGCATAATAAAATAATGCAATAAATTAAATAAAGATAAGGGAAGAGAAATTGCAAACGAGATTTTTATAGTGGTCCGGCCAAATATCCTACAATCTCTTTCGTCTACTCTCTCTCATCAAACCGCTTGAGATTCCATTACCACTAACGAAATAATTACATCAAATGATTAATCACTCTATTTGCCCTTCAAGTCTTGAAGTATACCCTTACAACCAACTCACAAAGAAGCACAAAGTTTGGAAATGAAATATTACAACTTTAATCTCTTCTCTCAAAGATACATGATTATAAAGATTAAGAATACTTTGAAGATGTCTAACACATTATAATGAAATGGAAATTGAGACTTAGTGTGACTATATTGCTGTTCAATTGCTCAATGATAATAAAAGTGGATTTTTTAGTTTTCTCTTTCTTGAATGATTGGGGGAATAATTTTCTTGATTATTCTTTATGATTGGATGATAATAAACATTCAATTGAACCTCTATTTATAAGACTTGACGATCAACTAGCCGTTTACAGCCATTATTAGGCCAAATAGACAAAATTATTCTTGATTAAATATGACCGTTATAGGTACCTTTACATACATTTGTTCAGACATATAGTACCTCTGTCGACAGTTGTTCATGGGACAGGTATATTGACAGGCAATTAAAAGTTCCCTGATATTTTTATATCTGTCGACACCTATGGCTATCTGTTGACAACCCTTGTTGAAAAATGTTCACTTTCAACTCAACACATGCTCATATACTTCAATCAATCTTAATACACTCAATCAAACTTATTAGTAAAAAAAAATGAGCACTTAATTAAATTAATTATCTAATCATTTCATAATCAAAGCGATTTTTGAATAATTTGGTTCAATATATTTTTTTTTCTAGAATGACACTTAATATGAAACGGAGGGAATAATGTGCCTTTATATCAACAAGAACTATTTTTATATTTAGAAAATTTAAAAAGGGGGTGAAAATTTTTCGCATTCCAACAACATTGATTGCCCTTTCTTGATATAATTTAGGACAAAAAAAATAGAAAAGTTGTAGGTTAGTACTTCCTCCATTCCCTTTTAATTATCATTTTATGTTATAATACAAAAATTAATAAAATTATTAATTGACCTCAATTGTAAAAAATCAAATAATATTTTAATTTAGCACCATTTATTAAATACTCAAACATATGTCACTCTAAGCAGTTAATATGAATAAAATACAAAAAAAATAGTAATTAATTATTGATTCATTAATTTTCTAAATAAATAAAAAGAAATGAAAAAAAATTAAAGCGACAATTAAACAAAAAGGGAGGGGATACTTTACAATTTACTTCCGGGGATCAAGCCATGCTTTAAGAAAGGCGCAGTGTGTTTCGTGCCTTGTTTTTGTAATGATAATGATTTTATTCAAAGCACATTAATAATGACTTTGGTTTCTCAGGGTGAAGGGGACAAGTGTGGAATATTGATGAATGTGGTCTGGTAAAGTTAGCATATCCCCAATTATTAGGTCACACGAGACCTAGTACAGATTTCATGATGAAAAATCATTAGTCACCATCCCCCCAAATTCATTGTTGCAAGTCACGTGACCTCTGCAGAGGTAGGTATCTATGTCATTCCTTTGATTACTAGCATTTATTTTAATCTTTAATGATATCATATGATTATGCATGCTTGTTCACATTTAACTAGAGTATGTGTGTTTTTTTCAGATATATATATATATTAAAGTCAGAGTTACATTGGCGGATTATAGCTGTTTGTTTAATACTGTGTGGAATACGGATGGCCAAATGCGTATTTAGGGGAAAATGATTGGCAAATATTTAATTGAAGGTAACTTTTGTCAATAAAATAAGAGTAATTCTAAAGGCACATAAATGACTAAAAGTAGCATATACAAATTGAATAAGAAATTACTTAAGGCATTATAAAAAAATACTAAAGTTACCACACATTTAAAACATCAAATATAATTTAATCTATTTCTAAATAATATGGGAAGTTATATAATTGTCCTTTATAAATAAATTTCACAAAATCTCGCAATTTCCCTCTCCTTCTCCCTCTTCCTAACGGTAGACCCCATGTTACTCTTCTTCCTCCTATCCCCTCCGCACCTCTCTCTTTCTATTTTTCTAAGTCGTCTGTCACTCACCTTCTCATCATTACCAGCCACCAATTGCACCACCACCACCACTGCACCGCATCACACACACCACCACCACCGCCATTGCACTGGCTATTTGTAGCACATTCGAATCAAAAATTAAATTAAATTCAAAATATTCAACCCTAATCATTCAATAATTTCAATTGCATCAATTATAAAAAATTCAATTAAATGAATTCAAATTACACCACCATCGCACTGTACTGCACTACACCACATATCGGCTACTGCCACCATCTCCGAATAGCTTACATTCAACCATCAGCTAGTCAAATGTCCTATAAGACATTCGACCATGAAGGTGTCGAATGTCATAAGCTACATTCGACCTACAGATGATCGAATGTGTCATTCAACCAATCTGAGGTCGAATGTACCCTAGTACCAATCTCTATGAGGTCGAACGTATCACATGATGATCAAACTTAAAAATTTTACATTTGAATCCCTATGTTGGGAAGAAAACTCAATATATTCAGGAGATTGGTTCATTTGATCTTCAATTGTATTTTACAGACTCAAATAATAATGCCTTACTAGATTTTATGGTTCAATTTTGTGGAGATTAGTAAGGCAAAAAATGGTGAAATAAATTTTATGTGTAAGATGATTATGTAATGAGAGAAAATATGATAAATATGAAGATGGGCATGAAGAGTAAAATAGGGATGGATAAAATAAAGAAAATATAATAAAAAAAAGAAGAAGAAGAAGAAGATGAATATGAAGAAGATGAAGATGAAGATGAAGAAGATAAAGTATTTGATTGATTGAAGGAAAAAAGTATTTTGGTAATTGATTATTGTGATGCCAATAGTAAATTAGTGGTGCTTGAAGTAAAAATTAATTATTATATTTGATTCATAGTACCCATTAAATAAAATTATTTTTGATGGTGTGGTGCCTGAACTAATGTGATATATTTCCCATTTGTACAGTAACTTTAGAATTGCCCTAAAATAAAGAGCAGTTATTAAAAACACATCTCAGATTTGGCATGATGATTTAGTCCCAAGTTTTTCATTTTTATCAATTTTACCCTCGAGTTTCAACAAGTCATCAAAAAGATTGTAATAAAAGTACTAAATTGATAAATGGTCGACCTTTTCAGCCTCTTTTTAATAATTGCTCAAAAAATAAACAATGTACTTCAGATAGAAAAGATCAACACGCAACAAAAAAGGAATGTCTACTTGCTATAATTACAGAAAAGTTACATATTAGAGATTGCTCAACAATTTACTAACATGTACACACTTGTGCTTTTTTTTTCCCCTAACATCTTTAAGCCATTTTCTTAACTTATACTTTTGGTTTCCTATAGGAGGGACGTAGCTAGGAATAACACAAGACGGTTGGAAAAATTAACAAAAATATTATTGGATCTAAAGTTTTTAGGGCTGGATGGGATAAAATCACATAAAAAATTAAATTAAATATAGATAATTAAGATAGTTTTAAAGATTGTGAGGAGGGATTAATGCTCATTAACAAATCTTGGCTCCATCTGTCTGTCTGTATGTATGTTTGTGTGTGTGTGTGTATACATATATATATATATATAGACGAAACCAAGGATTTGTTAATGAGTATGTATATATATATATTAATCAATAATGAACCCAAAGATCCAAAACTTTGTGATTTTCTTGTCACGAGTTGGCATATTTTAAGTTTTAGTTTCAGGGGTGGTGTATCTTATGATTGCCAACACTAATTTGATGGTTGTCCATTAGCTGATATGTAGAATAATTTTTTATACTACTGGGATAAATTGACCGTCATTGTTTTTCGCAATTTTAAGCATCATTCTATTTTGTGGTAAAATTATTATATCTTGATTAGTAAATGGGGACAAAGCATATTGCTTTTAGAAAGGAACTATCTAATCCTTCAACAAAACGCAACCAGATGGATAAGTTATGACAACAAGTTAGAACATGCATTCATCCTCAAAAAAAAAGTGGGAGATAAAGAAGGCTATAAAAGAAAGTCAATGTAATCATTTTTTTTTTTGAAGTGTCCACATACGAATAGTCAACTTCATTAAAAAAGGGAAACATCAAATTCTTTATGTTACAGTTTGACCCCATGAGGTTTTTAACTCTTTCAGAAAAATCCCTGAGGTCCCAAAATTGCATATTACCTCATTGAACTTTTGGGGAAAGTGAGTGTAAACTTGGATGTCATGATACACAAATTAAATTCCAAAAATAGACGCTTGCCCATTGCCGAAAGGTAAAGAAAGTTGGTGACCTGATGACAGGGGAGCTCACCAACACCTTTTTTGAAATATGCCCTCTAACAATAAATACACACAATTGTGAGGACATTAATTATATTTCAAAATTTATATTTTTATGAAATTTAGAATTCGATTTTTTTTTTGTTTAGTTAATTGTTATCTCATATTGCTATGCAATACAACTATGATTAAAACTTAATGGAAATTGGTTGTATTTTATTATACGTGAAACAAAAAATTCTAAATATATACAGCTATATGAAAAATGTAATATGGTCATGAAAAGATAATTAATAGTTAAAGTAAGTAAAATTAGGTGAGGATAAGATGGTTTTTTAACATAATGACCAAAACTAATTTCTAAATGGGGCAGTATGTAATTTTTAAAATATTTGGGGGTATACCGAAATTATTAGAAACATCGGGGGCAAAGTGAATTTACCCATTCTTTTAAGCATGCTATAAAAAATAACTATTTGTTGAGTACTACCAATAATAATTAATGATTGCTGACAAGAATTAAAGGAAATAGAATAAGCACTCTTAAGTATATGTTATCTTTCCATCCAAATCTAATTAGTATCATTTTTAATAGTAATATCATAAGGTGATGATAAAATAAGGATGTTATTTCTACTTTATATTTATGATACTTTTTATTATTATTATATATATACACTTTGATTTTGCATCATGATGTATGACTATCGATATAGCTGCAGATTGGTTCAATTTGTAATTTGACCCTTTCTTTTTTAAAGGGTGTTGTGTTTTTTAAATTTCCTCAAAGGTGCGTGGTTGGACCTTTTATATTATCTTTGAGGTGGTTCGAGGTGTATCGGTGATCTCCTGAATATTCCTAATTGGACACAACACACTTTTTATAACCTCGAACAAGTAGCACGTCTAGAAGGGTTTGAATGATTCCCACCAGACGCCCTCCGTTGCCTTAGTAAATATATGACTAAAAATTATACGTCTTCAGTTACCGTGATGTGATCTGCTATATATAGCGAATGAGATTAAAGAAAAATGTTCGGACGCCAAGGCTTTTTGGCTCCTGCAAAATATAATATGCTGGAATTTATTTTGGCTATAATTTTAGAGGCTACGGTTTTATCCCTATCAACCATACATTACATATATGAAGTGGTCTATCAACTTGGTATGAATGCAGTTAAGAGCAAAGCCGAAGGTTTGTTGAGAGGCTATAGTACCTCTCGTGATTCTAAAAAATTCATTAAATTTATTATGTTTTAATATAATAGTTTTTCATATGTGTCTTTGGACCTATCTAATAAATTTCTAATCAATTTATTAATTTTACTACTTTCGGGACTTTCAAGTTCTAATATTGGCTCAGCCTCTTGGCCGGAGTACACTTATTCAATAAACGTGCATATTCTTCCTTCGTTTTAAAATACGTGTCGCTTTAGATAAAAAAATTTCTTTCAAAATAAGTGTCACTTTAAAAAATTAAGAAAAAATTTATTGCTCTATTTTCAATTCTACCTATCTTATTTTAATTAAATATTCTAACCATTCCCAAAAACACAAATATTTAATGATACCAGGCAAAAAAGAGGGTCAAGTAATAGAACAAGAAAGACCAAGGTAATTTGCATATATTTTTTTGCTAAAATTTAAATTATTTAATTATTTTTTTATTCTTATTTATAGATACAAAGTGATACTTATTTCGAAACGGAGAGAGTATATTTTTATTAAATTATTATTCCCATCGACTAAATATATAAATGACATAAGCCTTGTGTTTATCCACTCACCAACTCTATCATGCTTTACTATTAAAATGTTAGCATGCGTTGCCCATTTCTCTCCCTACATGAATAATTAATTACAATTTGCAACCGACAATAGACCCAACATAAATTCCGATTGGGCACTAGTAAAATAATAAATTAGCAATGATCTAATCATATAATGGCAATGTTCAATCTTAACAAACCATCCATGTAATATGGCTTCTAAAGATTGGACCAAGGCCCCTTTTGGAATATTTGTTTCTAAATTGATTTTATTTTTTTTAGAAATTATATATCAATAGTATTTAGTAAAATATTAAAGTACTTATTTTTAGAATTTGTTTTTAGTTTTTTAATGATAGTTTTAGAAGCAATCCAATGGTTGATTTTAAAAATTATTTCTACTTTTTCTATTATTAATTGCTAAAATAACCTTAATTACATTTTTTTATTCCCAATACAAACTTACTTTTGTCTGTATACAATAAAAAAATACTAATTTATCAAACACCACACTATTTATCAAAATAAGTTTTAAACATTTTTTTATCAAATATTATTATTGTGCCCGCTTTTAAATTACCTTTTAAAAATACTTTTAACAAGAAGAATTTAATAATACTTGGTGTGTCTAAATCTTAAGAATATTTTTATTCTTTGTTCATTTTGTTTTTTAACGTCTCTGATGCTTTATTAGAGCCTACTTATCGTGGAAAATTCTAATGTTACGAGTTTACAACATTTACTTGTATTAATGTAGGGATCATGCATTTTCCACAAATTTCTACACATTGAAAATTTCATCCGATTGAAGTTTGCTTACCATAGGTGTCAGAAGGTATGCAACTATTTCACATAAAATCTTAAACAAATAGGTAGAATCGCATTATATTATTTATTATTTTATTCAGTACGTCCTCTCACTTATAAATTATTTTTACCTCATAAGTGCAATTTAATTTTTTAATTAGGTAGTGATGAGATTCGAACTTAGTATCTCGGCCTACTCTGATACCATATTAGAAGGTGTGTAACCATCTTATCTAAAAATTTAAATTATTAAATGATGCACATTATATTATTTATTATTTTATTCAACAATATGTAAATTACTATCAACAATTTCGTACTGATCATGTATTAAGATTTTAACGCACTAGCTTATCGCAAGTGCCTTTTGTGAAATACAATGATCAAGCAACTAATTACGTTTCTGACCATAACAAAGAGCGAGCAAATTTGTGGACTAATGCAAACATGCTATTCGAATATATTCACAAGAAGGACATAATCAATCCTAATAATCATTTGTTAGACTAATTAATTACGACTAGTCACATTGCATTTAGGTTGCTTGCTAAAGGCCAAAATATCACGGAACCAAAAAGCGAGGTGCATGCGAAACAACAATTAGACCGGAAAAAGGAGATAAATATTTCACAAAAACAAAAGTTAAGTATCTGCCCACGGATAATTGAATTAGGTAAAATTCTTTAATTTACGGCGATGTTAGATCCGCCCATAGGGAGAACAGATTTGACAATCTTTTGACCAAAATCATGGAAAACATTATTAAACAGAAATAAGGATTGCCACTTTAAAAAGCATTAAAAACTACAAAAGTTTTTACGCTTTTTAAATTTTGTCACACTAAAAATTGAAGGAAAAGAATAGTCATGAAACAAAGTTATTGTGATAAGGCCGACAACCTGAGTTGTTGCCATTTCCACACACAATGTGTACTCATATGGAATTTAAAGTATACAACTTTTTGGAGAGACGAAATATGGAAAAAGGGTATGTATGTACTTATGACCAATGAGCATATATATTTTCATACCACATGATTTTCCCCCGATGAATCCGAGGAAAAATATAAAGCAAATGATTTGAAGATGGAAAATAATTTTGATTTTTTTGTCAACAAAAGTGACCCTCCCAATATAACTTTAATGTATTTATCTGCCGTCAATTTTGTCTGTATATTCGATAGATTCCACAAAAATATAAAGTGACACGTCACTACATTCGTGAACATTGGTTTAGAATGGTAATGCTATGTTTGACAAATTATATTCACGCCTATTGAAAAAGACCTTGACAAATTCATAACTCACAAGACTAGTTAATTAAGAAGATATTTATTATTTTACTAATTATTCTAATGGATGTCATTTTTTTATTTTTTTTTTGTTCAATTTCTAACAAACCTATTTTTATCAAAACAGCTGCCAATTAATCAAAATATTTCTCTGGCACGTTAATGTGCTTTTTCCTTTGAAGTGTAGGAGATAACAA
The DNA here is from genome assembly GCA_001753735.1 of Embelia ribes. Classification (NCBI taxonomy): domain Eukaryota; kingdom Viridiplantae; phylum Streptophyta; class Magnoliopsida; order Ericales; family Primulaceae; genus Embelia; species Embelia ribes. Next base: position 13,016 of record MKEJ01068145.1, on the reverse strand, counting down.
TATTACATTTTCTCTGAAGATTTTATGGTAGGTACTTGTAATTTGAATGTTGCGGATGATTTTGTCCAATTATGTGGGCATAATGATTATTTTCTCTGTCCCAAAGTAATAGGCTTATTTGAATTTTCACTCGGATTAAGAAAAAATTAGTCAGAATGGTTATAACATTAAATTTATTGCTTATTTTATTGAGATATCATTCATTAAAAATGTGAAAAGTCTTATTTGTTAAAAAAAATGTATTTAATGAGGGTATATAAATAAAATACTTATTTTGACTATCTTTTAAATAAGAAAATTGGTCTATAATATAGAACAAATAAAAAAGAAAAGATCGCCTATTAAAATGAGACGGGGCGAGTATTGCCTTGAAACATATTGAAAATTATTGGGTTTAATATAATGAGAGGAATGAAATGAAAGAATTTGCTCTCAATCCAAGAATTTTTTTCATCAATATACAATAATTTTTTTTATATGGAATTAATGTGTTTTGAGGCAAAATCATTGCTAACTGGGCATAATTTACTATAATTAATTTTAATAAAAATTAATTTAAAACACTGATAGTAAACTATTGTTAAACACAGTAATTCATGCACATTCCCATAAAAAAAAATATTCTTTCAATGAGAGGACTTCCCAAATGAAAACGTGGGTGTGAAACAATTTAGTTACAAGGTAAAGAAGTCAAATCCACATACAAAATTTCTCCAAGCAATTTTTTCTTTCTTTCTTTCTTGGCAACTGATCAACATAAGAAAACAATTGAAGTAGAACTTGACCAAATATATGATGATTGTAAATATGACTAATGCAAATTGAAATTTCCGGTTCAACCTTTGAAATATGACCAAGTTCCCGGAGCTTAAGTTTTCTCCATTTTTTTAAAATTGCGACTAATGTAAAAAAAATTACAAATCCTAAATGGTAATATATCTGCCAAAGAACATTCAAATACAAACAAAGTGATCATCATCTAAAAAATGCGGCAAATAAATTAACCGGTCCATGTCTTACAATTTGTTTTGAATTTTACTAAGTAGGTTACTTTGTTTAACATGTGAGATACAGAGTATAAATCATAATACATAATTAATACTTTTATAAACGCTACAAATTAGAAGTTTTGTTTCTAGCACTTCCGTGTATCAAGGCACGCTTTAAGAAAGGCTGTGCCTCTCTTGCCTTGTTTATATTGTGATTCATTGAAAGAACATTAATATTTGATCGAGGTTTCTTATGGGAGACAAGGATAGCATATATGTGGAAATATGCTATTAACATGTGATGGCAAATTTATGGTCAAATCGATAAAATGTAGCATAAAATTACAAAATTATCCCCATAATTTAATTACACCGGGTTTTTAGTGTATAAATCTCCCATATACAAATGTATCTATAAAGTTAGCGTGTCATGTTGTGGACCCCCAATTATTAGTCCATTCTTTCTTTTTCAATTATCATTTAAGTTAGAGAATATAAATTAACAAAATCATTAATTGACTTTCATTGTCAAAAAAATTTAATATTTTAATTTATTATTTTTTATTAAATAATTAAAACATATCATTCTAATCAATTAATAGAAATAACATTTAAAAAATAATAATTAATGATTCATTAAATTTTTAAATAGACACTTCAAAAAATTATAACTTTAACACTTGAAAAGAATGGAGAGAATAAGTCAAGATCTAGTACAAATTTCATGTTGAAAACTCATTGATCACGATACCCCCTAATTCATTGTTGCAAGTCACGTGAACTCTGCAGAGGTAGGTATCTATGTCGTTCCTTTGATTGCCAGTATTTATTTTATTGTTAATGATATCATATGATTATACATGTTTGTTCACATTGAACCAAAATATGAGTTTTATTTCGTGGATATATTAAAGTAAGAGTTATGTTACGGCATTATAGTTGTTTGTTTAATGTAGTGAATACAGATTGCTTTTGTCAATAAAATAAAGGGCAATTATCAGAAAAACACAACTGAAATTTGATATTTTGTCGTTTTTCATTTTTATCAACTCAACCCTTCAAGTTTTAATAGGTCATTAAATAGATTGTTTTGTCACAATTTGGACCATTTTGCCCTTGTATTACACAAAAATTTCAAACAAAGCAAAATGGGATATGATGAAAAATTAAAAATCTCGTATACGCATTAGTCTATTGTTTTTACCATCTTTAAGCCATTTTCATCATCATCATCAAAGTCTTGAAAATCCTAATAAATTGGGATAGGCTAAATGGAACAAAATAAGACATTCCTATCGAAAGAGTAGCCTTCTTTGGAAGCCTCTTTTTGACCACCTTAAATTAACTCATAGTATAGCATATTGCATCTTAGCGATCTATTTATTTGTGGTTAGGCTTGTCGAGTTTTAAGCTCTTCATAGAGCGAGTAGTATGTATTTTGAGCTTAATTGTATTTCGGGTTCAACCCGTAAGCATATATTTCTTTGGTTTAATAATATATCTATTTATCTTCCAAAAAGAGAACAAAATAAGATATCACATCGGGTCGTTGATGTGAATTTTTCGATGTCACTCATTCCTATCGAAAGCCATTTTCTTGTCCAATATTGTAATACGCATGTCCTTCTGTAAGACTTGTATTCATGTAGTTAGAAGTCTACCTCTATCTTTCATATCCGTTCTCACTTCAATACTCTCACACTTTCTAACTGGTGCACTCACTGGTATATTTCTTATATGTCCAAACCATCTTAAATAGCTCTCTCTCATCTTATCTTCAATAGTTGCTACTCGTAACCTATCCCGAATCTCTTCATTTTTAATCATTTCCTTTCTAGTCTTACCACACATCCACTGTAACATACGCATCTCAACTACACTCATTTTGTGTTCATCTTATTTCTTAGTAGCTTAATACTCACTTCTATATAATAAAGCCGGTTGTACTATGGTCCTATAAAATTTTCTTTTCAACCGTAGAGGTATATTACGGTCACATAGAACTCTGGATGCACTTCTCCACTTCATCCATCCTGTTTGGGTTTTGTAATTGACACCTCTTTCTATCCCACTGTTGCTTTGAAAAACTGATCCTAAATATCGAAAATGATCAATCTTAAGTACCACCTCCCCAACTAAATTAACCATAATTGGATCCTCTATCCATCGTCCATTGAAACAATATTCCATATATTCAGTTTTTGAGCTACTTAACTTAAAATCGCGGGATTCTAAAATATGTTTCCACAATTCCAATTTATCGTTTATACCCACTCTAGTCTCGTCAACCAAAATTATATCTTTAGTAAATAATATGCACCATGACACATCGGTTTAGATGTGTCTTGTCAGCTCGTCCATTACTATTGCGAACAAGAAAGGACTTAGTGTTGAGCCTTGATGTAATCCTATTGTAATAGGAAACCTAGACGACAAGCCATCGCATATTTTGACATTGGTAATTACACCCTCATACATATATCCTGGATAATATTTATATATTTAAGGATAACCAGTTTTTTTTGTCAAAAGTATCTCTCTCGGAACTCTATCATAAGCCTTCTCCAAATCAATAAAGACCATATTAGGCCTTTCTTCCCCGCTCTATCTCTCTCCATCAGTTGTCGCAATAAATAAATTGCCTCTGTAGTCGATCTCCCATGCATTAACCCAAACTGATTTTCCGAAATCATAGTATTTTGCCATAACCTATATTCAATTACTCTCTTCCGGAGTTTTATGGTATGACTCATGAATTTAATACCACGATAATTTGAACAGTTGTGTATATCACCCTTATTTTTATATAAAGGTACTAAAGTACTATTTCTCCATTCATCAAATATTTTCCCATTACGCCAAATTTTGTTGAATAGAGTTGTTAACCATTTTATCCTCACATTCTCTATAACTTTTCAAACCTTAATAGGAATGTCATCCGGTCCTATTTTTTTTCTCATATTCATTTTTCTTAAATTCTCTTTAACCTCACTCTCTTTGATCCTTCACATAAAGTTGCGGTTCAGCTCTTCTGAAGAAATAGTAATATTACTTAGATTACTCAACTGATCACTATTAAAAAGTTTTGTCAAAATAATCTCTCCATCTTTGTTTAATGTCATCATCTTTTACTAAAACTTTGTCATTCTCACTTTTTATGCACCTATCTTTCGGTCTTGCAGTTTTATACAACTCATTTTCTCCCTCTTTTGTATCTAATCTTCTAAAAAGCTCCTCATGAACTTTAGATTTTGCATCCCGGATGATTTTTTTTACTTCCTTTTTTGTTTCTTTATATCTTTTATAAGTTTAATCAACTCTATATTTTTTGAGCTCCCTATAACTCTCGTGTTTTGCTTTAACCACTACTTTCTCCTTTTTAGTCCACCACCAAGATTCCTTTCGAGGGGGTGCTCTTCCTCGAGATTCCCCAAGTGTCTCCTTAGCTATCATTTTTACACATTATGCTATCTTTTCCCACATCACATTTATATCCATTTCGGCCCCCCAATCAGCCTCTTTAACTGCCTTGTCTTTAAATAACATTATCTTCATGCTCTTTAACTCCTATCACTTAATTCTAGATTCTTGAACTTGGCCCCATTTCTTTTGCCAACTTTGAATGTAAACATTCATAACTAAGAGTCTATATTGCGTAACAATATTTTCTCTTAGGATAACTTTATAATCCTTACATATTTTTTTTTATCCATTTTCCTACTTAGAAATAAATCAATTTGGCTAGCATGTGTCCCGCTTCTATATATCACCAAATGTGATTCTGTTTTCTTAAACCATGTATTTACTAGCATCAAGTCATAAGCTGTAGCAAAATCCAAAATAACATATCCGGTACTATTTCTATCCCCAAAATCATATCACGGTGCACACCCTCAAAACCATCTCGACTTTTACCCACATGTCCATTTAAGTTCCCTCCAATGAATAACTTCTCGATAAGAGGTATTCCTTATACATCTTCATCTAAATCATCCCAAAACTACTTCTTATTAGCCTCATCTAGGCCTACATGGGGTGCATAAATACTTAACACATTTATAAACTCATCCCAAATTACAAGCTTAATACGCAAAATTCGATCACCCTTTCACCTCACATTGACAATATATTTCTGTAAACTCTTAGAAATGATTATGTCAACTTCATTTCTATTCTTATCCTTGTACCATAACGTATAACTAAACGGTGCTATCTTTTTGGCTTTCTCACCAATCCACTTAGTCTCCTAAAGACATAAAATACTTAATCTTCTTCTATTTATCACTTTTTCAATTTCTGCTAGCCTTCCAATTAAGGACCCTATATTCCAAGATGTCAGACGAACCCTGTGCTGATGGACTGACTTCTTTACCCACACCCGTCCAGTCCAATGTGAGAACCGTGCCTAATTTTTGCCACATTCGGGCGTCGATGTAACGCGTACTTTTGGGAAATACCCTAGCTTGTACCTTTGCCAATTTAACACTACACCCGGGGTCCGATGCAGCTCGTTGCGGAGGGAATGCTCTAGCCTTTGCTAATTTAACACCACACCCTCAATCCGATGTAGCACTTTACTGAGTAGGGAATGCCCCAATAAATTTCTTATTTGGCTCTATTTCATATGGTGTGACTATTTTTTATAGCTGACCATCAACTGACCATAACCCACCTCCTTTATCCTAACATGGGATAGACTATGCATCGTAAAATACATAGGTGGAGTTCTTTAAACCATTTTCATAACTTATGTTTTTGGTTTTTTATAGTAAGGGACAGAGCTAAGAATAAAACAATATGGGTCTAAAAGTTAATCCAAAAGGGTGTAAAAGTTAAAAGTATACTGGATCTAAAGTAAAAAGGGCTGAATGGGCAAAAATCTCATTGAAAGAATTACATGAAAGATTGGAAATCAAGAGAGTTGATTGGGGCTTTTAAGTTACATAATTAAAGTGGTAAAACAATGTATTTGTAATACTTAAAGTGTAATTAACGCATAATATGTGAAAATTTATGATATTACGAGAAATATTGACCGTTTCAAGTAAAAAGATGAAAAATGCATGGTTTTAAGGCTAAAACGAAGCAACTTTGATGAGGCGATGTTTTCTATGATTTTGGCCCATCATTTGAAGAATCAAAGTGTTTCAAGGCTAATGAGAAGTTTCCGGAGGCTGAAAGTTGAGAAAATGAGCAAATAGAGCCAAAAATTAGAGTTCAAAACTTGGTCTGGACGGAATCCTTGTTCGTCCGGCGAAAGGCAGTTTGGTCTAGACGATAGGCCACTTTGTCCAAAGTTGATAGATTGGAAAATTACCTTTTCAGCCTTTATGACTTCAATATTACCTTAATTATATAATCATATTCCGGAATAATGATATAAATTTTGATCCGATGGTTAGGATTGAATCTTATAACTTTGTAGCTTATTAAAACCCTCACTTCCCTAGGAAAAATATCCCATTCTATATACAACTTTGAGTTTAGTTTTTCTCTTTCTTCTTTTCTTTCATTAACTTGAAGATTTCATAGAGGAATTGGTGAGGCGTGACATCTCCATAACCCCATTGTCTTCTTTATTGCAATTGTAAGAATATTCGAATTATTTAATCAATCAATAAAATCGTGGTTTGTTTTGTTTTATAGTTGTTGTAATATTTCAATTTATTTTTCTATTAATTGCATATTGAGTTGCTACGGTTGATTAATTATTTATCAGTAAGTTATTAGTTTTAATATTGTTCTTGATTTAAAGTTGTTCTTTATCACTCTTAATGCAAAATTAGATAGTTATTATGTTTTCTTTAGAGTTTGTTGCTATTGAAATTACTAATTATATTAGTTTAATTTGAATAACTAATTATCTTTCTTACCCTAAGGTAAGAAAGATAGTTAGTTTATTCCCTAATGAGTAATTAATTAAACATAATTTTATAATCTGAACCAAAACTGAATAGTTATTAATTCTAGGATTTTTAATTTATCTAGCCAGCCTAGAATTGCTTAGACGTAGTTATCGTGTTTGAAAAATACCTGATGTCATCCTTAGTTGAATTAAAACAGATTTAGCTTACTAGTGAATTAATAATTAACTTTAGATAGATGTTTAATTATTACAAGTTACTATTAGATTCACCGAAAAATGACAAGATCTTAATTAAATTACTTTAGAAGTTTTAGGTTAATTGCTTGTTTATTTTTTTGTTTTCAAAAATCCAGAAATTCCCCATATTTTAGAAGTAGAAATAAAGTAAAAAATTATTAATTAGACTGAATTCAGTTAAGCAGATTACAACTTGGTGAATTGGACTAGGACTCAGAGTTTCCTAGGATTCGATACTTAATCTTACCGAGAAAATTATGATTGTTTCTAATATACTAACTAGGAAATTATTTCTGTGCAAGTCTAGAAAACGATGAAAACTTTTTAAATTAGAGGAGGGACTTGCGCCCCCTAACAATCCTTGACACCTTCCATAAATTTAGATAGCAATTTGCATACTAAATATACGAAAATTTTAATTTTCACGTAACAAGTTAGCATATTCTAAAGGTGGTGTATCTTGTGAATACTAACACTAATTTGATAGTTGTCCATTGCCTGATATATATCTATAATATTTTTTTTGCCACTGCGGCAATTTGGTCATTGATCGCTCTTGAAACGTGCAGAGAAATAACCTAGCAAATGCTAGAAACAATGTAGCTTTATTTAGGTAAGTAAAGAGAATCAAACTCAGGACTCTTACTGATCTAGGAAATTCTAAAAAATTCTTAATTGCACAATTCAATTATTAGAGTTCACTTTTAGAAATCAAAATAACTAAATTACTCCTACTTCTCGACACAAGAAAAATTATGGTTGAGTTACTTAAACAAATTAACAATAATATCTAAACACTTGCCTATATAAAGTTTATCTATAAATAGCTAATGTTTATAATTTAATTTATTTCAGCTTAGAGTGTCATCGGGAGTTTGTTAAACTTCATAACTACGGCTTGACGATCTTTAATATACTCAGACAGGTAAAATTCTAAATAATATAGATAATTTAACTATTGTTCAATTTTAACAAAATTCCATTCATTAATTAGAATTGGAGGATATTTTTAATCCATCTTCATCACCTAGGCAAGAAATTGATTTAGCATATCATTGTAAAATAAGACATGACAATATTCAATAAAGAAAACATTGAAAAAGCATGACAAAAAATTAAGAGCATGATTAACCACAATGATTAAACAACTAATCAAGAAAAAGAATAACTCACAAATTTTTATTAACCAAAATGAACAAAATTCTCCAACAACTTCAAAATGATAACCTCCAAACACAAACAAGAACAGAGAAATAAAGATTTACGGTTGAAAAATCCTTTTATATTCTTTATAGTTAATAAAAGACTAAATTACCCTTAATGGGTATTTTTACACTTAAAAATAGATTAAAATAATATAAATAGATGGTCCTGCTTCTGTCACGTGTAAGGCATGTATCTAACTCAGCCTACTTCGATCGATAAATTTTTGGAATTGGATGGTGAATTGCTATTATTTATTTATTTATTCAATTATCAAATCTTCAACTTCAAATTCTCAAATTTAAGTGTTCGAGAGTATTCTTTTACATATCTGGCTATTTACCAAAATTTCATGGCAAATCTTAAAAGCTCGAATTTGGCATTTCTAGCATCAACAACTTGAAATGCACACGAAAACTCATAATATTGAAAAATAAAAAATTACGTGTACTAAATGTTAAATAATTGATTTAATTGTTCTGAATTAAACTCCTATTTTATATAATTTTGTACAACAATCACGTCACCCGTCACTGTTTTTCCCATTTTTAAGCACCATTCTATTTTGTGGTGATTAGTGAATAGGTATAAAGCATATTGCATTTGAGCATGAACAATCTAATTCAGAATAAAGTTCAACAAAATGCTAGTAGATGAATAATTGTGACTACATCACATGCATTTATCAATAAAGAAAGTTGGAGATAAAGAAGACTATAAAAGAAAGTCAATAATGGTCATCTTCATAAAAAAGCGACCATCAAATTCTCGGGGGAGAGGGATGGTACCATTCAATGTGACACTATGAATTATAAATATAATAGATGCTTTATATAAACTTCCTCTAATGTTATGTAGGTGGGCAGTTACTACCAACATGTTGATCACAATGAGTAGTAACATCTCTTTTTCATATATTTTTTCCAGAAGTGAAATTTTATATATATTTGTATGTAGCAATTTTCTACATATTGACACATAGAAAAAATAAAAATGACACATAGAAAAATAAATTAATATTATAATAAAAAATTATTTTTCCTCTTACGTGTCAGTAAATATATAATAATACATGTATGAAAGAGCTATTTAGTTGAGTACTACCAATAACAATGATGGCTAAAAAGAACTACTTCATATATTCAAGCAAATAGAATACTATGTGTATGAAGCACTCTAAACGTATGTTATCTTTCGATCCATCCAAATCTAATTAGTGTCAGTTCATTAATATCGTAAGTATTGAGTTTTTGACCGTGCTTCAAGGTGTGTGGTTAGACCTTTTATTATGTTTTGGGTGGTTCAAGGTGTATCCATGACTTCGTGAATATTTAGGTTCCTTCCTTTTATTCAGCTCCCCGAACTCTACCCCTGCACAATTAGCGCGGCTAGAAGGGTTAGGATGACTCCCATCCAAACACCCTCCGAAGCCTGAGTAAATATAAGACAAGTGAATGTTGAAAAATTGATATAATAAAAACATTTGTCTGATTGAAAATTATCCGTCTCTCGGTACCGTGATGTGATAAGTTATTTATAACCAATGAGGGAAGAGAAAGAGTGTGAGGCCACCATGGGGCTTAGTCTGCTAATCCAAGATAGGATGCAATTCAAGGATTTTTGGCTCCAGCAAACAAAGGGAACACAATAATTCATTATTAGGCCGCAATTTCGCCTATGCTCTTAAAGGTTTTAGTTTTATCGCATCAAATATATTTATTAGAATAATTATATTTTATGATGTCTATTGACTTGTTATTCATGGCATCATGAACGGAGCCAATGATTTGATAAAGGGACTCAATACTTTTCATAATTCTAAAAAAACCGACTAAATATATTGTATTTTGGTTAAATGGATTTTTATTTGCGCCTTGCATCTAGTAAATTTTTAGCCTCATAATAATTCATGACTTTCAGAACATCCCATTTTCTAATATTAGCTCTGCCTCTGAGTGGAGTATACTTATACAATTATCATCATTCATGTTTTTTTAAAGATTAGTATACCAATCGGTTATTTATGGGGTATGAGATAAGCCTTACGTTTAACCACACACCAACACTATCATGCTTCACCATTAAATTAGTACCATGCTTTTCCCGTCTCTCTCCCTCGCTTTCTAAATGAATAACTAATTGCAATTTGCAACCGACAATAAAGTCAATATAAATAACGATTGGTTGCTAGTAAAAAACATACTACTCTCTCCTGCACAAATAGTAAAATTATTTTCTATTTTGGATAGTTCATCAATTATTGTAAATATTTTTTTTTTTGGGGGTGGGAATTCAAAGATTACAAAACAAAGAGAAATGGCAAACCATTTATTAATTATTAGCAATAACAATAAATATTCATAAGGATATATTTGTCACTTATCTTCAATTCAATTTTAAATTTAAAATTGCATAAAACTCCAGAGCAATCGAATTTAAAATTGCATGAGGATATATTTGTCAATTACATTCAATTCAATTTTTTTTTTTGTTTGGGAAAACTCTTTGACAGCTTATTGAAATATGGGGTACCTAAGGAATAAAATTAAAACTAATGGGTGGGGTGGTCATTGATAATTACGCTATTATTATCATTCTTCATCCATTTTTTTATTTTCTTATTTTTTTCCTCCTATTTTCTTAATAATCTAAGGGTTGCACCTTCTGTTGCTTTCGTTCTAATAGCGATATGTGTTCGCTTAGTCTTTTGATGTGTCCTATAAATTTAAAATTTTAAAAATAAAAAGTTATGCTAATAAAACTCCGCCAAAAGTAAACTTTTTAAAAAATAAAACTTATAATATATATTATTTTGTAAAAAAATATTACCATAATAGAGTTTCTCTAAATCAAATCTAAGTAGAAACATATAAATATATACAAAAACCGGTTCTATCTACCGGAATAAAATAATGAAAATTATAATTAAAAAAAATATATCCATATTGGAAAAAATATATAAAAGTTGTCCGTTCAACTGTTTTCACATTATTTTTGACAAATGTCCGCATAAATAATTGACACATATACCATGACTTAGAATTTTAATTAATAGACTTATCATAATAGAATTCAATCAAACCTAAAATTTTGAAAAATAAAATTTATTAAATTATATTATTTTCTTTGGAAATATTACCATAATAGAATTCTTCTAAGTATAATTAAATATAAATCAATTAAAAACAAATATAAAATTAAAAATAAGTAAACTTCTTTTTCCCGTATTCCTAAAAATAATTAAACTTATTTATTTCATGCATTTAAAATATTTTATTAAACTTCTTGTTCTGATACTCCTAAAAATGTCATTATATTATAAATCAGTTAAGACCAATGTAAAATGTAACACTCTGAAAATTTTACTCTCTAGCCCTATCAGTTGACTCATAAGAACAATAAGTCAACTATTAATCAATCAATTAATTTATTGAATCAGTTGACTGATTTATGCGGTGACAATTTTTAAAAATGAGATAAGTGTCCACTCAGGGACACATGTCCCACACCAATCTCAACCTTATGCATCAACAAACCCAGAAAATGTTAGGAACATTCTCATACACATACACATACACATACACTTGTTCTTAAGAGAGGGGAGTGGGGGTAAGAAAAGTAAGGGGGAAATACTGAACTTTTGATGATTTTGTGGTTATAAAGTTTTCTAGCTATAAACGAGGTAAGAAACTGCTCAACCTCTGAGTTACTGTAGAAGTTTGAAGTTAATAAAGTATTCAATACTCGAACGTACATGATACCGACGAAATATTGGTATTTTTGTAAGAAATCAGTCATGCAAGGGACAATCAAACATGTGAAAAATTGAGACATTTTAACATTTTTGCAAGTAAAATTATCAGAATTAAGTTTAAGCCAAGAAATATTCCATTTTTAATCTGGACAGGACAATTAGTCGACTGATTGTCTCTTATCAGTCGAAAGATTGTTATGGGGATAACAAAAATTAAGCTGCATGTGTTATTTTTCAGTCATAGATTCTATTTCGAGACCTAAAAATGAGAAATTATGCATCCCTTTACTGAGCCAGCATCGTTTGTGAGGAGGAATCGAGTGAAGACATATAAAATTACTTTAAAATTGACATGTACGAATTATTTATGGGCAATAGGCCTTATGGTAATTCATGTCTATTATATGCATGTTATTGTGTGATTGCAATTTTATTAGTAAGGCATATTGACGTGTTTGGCATGCAATTTTATGTACCCTGTATGCGAATAAGAATTTGTATGAGATTGAACACGCTTATTGTAAGTAAGTTAGCATAATAATGAGATATGTGGCATGTTAGCATATGCGTGAATTGGTAATATTTGTTGGGAAATGCGAGTTGGCGATTTTGAAATATGCGGCATTTTGAGATGAATATGGTATTTTTATGAAAACAAATTTCAAGCTTGGTGTAACGTTCCGAAAAATTTTGAGCAAATTTTTTGCATTTTTCATTTAATAAATAATGTCGTAAATGTGTTGACGATATAATTTATTAATGAAATCATTGGATAATTGTGTGTTACTTTGTATATAGATTTCAAGACGTTGTTCTTTGTGTACCTATTGTGGACTTTGTTGAGACGTGTATTTTATTTGTGGATTGTGATAGTATAATTATGGAGTTGATTGTGGAGTTTTGATTATGGAGTTAATTATGGATTTGTGATATGAGACCGTATTGTCAGGCTTGGTGTGATTTGTGG
>MKEJ01068139.1:0-18110 GCA_001753735.1 Embelia ribes | reverse complement strand
AACAAGTCCTTTGCTAACTTGACCAGTGAGAAAATTAGCGTTGGAGCTGAAATCCCATCATGTTCATCATCCGTGGTAACCTGTTGTTCTATTCCTTTTCAAGCGTGAATTTCCCTTCCATCATGCTTGGTGCATGGTCTCATTCTGTGTCTTCTACTGCATGGTTTCGCCATTCGAGAATTCTGTGCCATTCTCTTTGAGCTCATACGTTTCATTATAAATGATATGTTAGACAAGATTCTCTATTTTTGTATGGGAATTGTTTTTCTATCATGATGCGCCAGTGATGGCTAATGGTTAAAAAAATTTGTAGGGGAGCAGGTATGAGATGAGACTGTTGCTTATACAGTATCCATAGAGGAACTGTTCCTCTGTATATTTAAGGATAGTTGATCCACATTCTCATCTGAATTGCTGCTCATGTAGCATCAATATGCATCCATGGCCCAACTACGTCCACTTCCTGGTTTTGATTGTAGTGAAATTTTCTCCTATAGCAGCTATCCGTGTGAAGAATGAAGCTTTGGGATAACCTTGGTTCGTCGTGCATCCTTGCAAAGAAATGACGAACTTGTACTTGAAGGCATATAGTCCTTCCACCTCTGGCTGACCAACTCCTGGATGCTCTTATACAAGAGTCTTAAGATTCCTGTTTTAAACCATGTTATGTTTTGAATGGTTACTGGCAGATGCTTATAGAGTTTATTCCTCTATGTTAAACCTGACCTTATTATAAATTTTGTGACCTGCGATTGGTGTCCAAATGGGTCATTTTTATGCTGTTATCCTTTTTTATTTTTAATTAATAAGAACCGGGCATCTTGGCCTTTTATGGGCTTTGTAGATTCTTTTTGACGGCCCCCTTTTTGGGTCTTTAAAAGGGTTCACGCCATTAAGGTGTTTTTTCTTTTATATATTTTACTTAAAAAAGAAAGAAGACCAGTCATTTGCTTTTGTTCATAAATCGTTTTGCATGCAGGAAGAGCAACAAGGTTCCAAGTCAAGCACCACTGGGGATACACACCGTTTTGATTCTAGTGATAATTCTGGTCATTTGTCATCTCAGTTTCTCTCAGATAATTCAGCGATAGAGATTAAAAGCAGGTTTTTTTAATTTTTTTTTCTGAATTTCTGTTATCGGACAATTGGCATTTTCTTTCGAGACAATGATAGGTTGTGTACTGTTATCTAAACTGAAGGAAACTTTTTCCTTCCTAATGCTTCATCAATGAAATTCAGGATTCAAGAGAACCGGTTCAATGATCGACATGCTGGCAGTACATGTGTTGAGGAGTTTGGAGAAAAGATTGAGGTTAGTCTGGCTTTGATTGCTGTGACATATCTATTTTTGAATATACTGCTATGTCACTTGTATGTTTTGGGTTCTATTTCGCTTGCTTATATGCTGTAATTTCAATGCAGTTAACTGAAGAGGCACAAACATTGAAACCTAAGGGTGAGCCAGTTTCTTTGCTTGGTATGTGTTTACAAATATAGTTTGCAATTGCAGTTTGTTGGTTGAACAAACTCATTCCATTTGAATTTTTTCTAGGATCGGTCACTTGAGGGAAACACACACACACAGACTGACTCGTATCATTTGTGCGATCAGTCACCTCTAGATATTGTCTGTCCGTGGCAGTTGTATATGCTTGACGCTGGTGCCATTGCTTGATGCAGATTTGCCTTCATCCGTGACTGCAAAGATAGATGACACTAACATTGCAGGAGCATCACCAAACTACATTTCAAATCCTTCTACATCCCAAGGATCTAGCAAGGCTCAAGAAAAGATAATTTCTTCTAGTGTCCGGACAGGAAATGGAGTGGCTGTGAAAGCACAAGGAGCAACGCAGTCTGTGAAAACTCGTGGGCGACCTGGTAGTGCCGCATCATCCACTTCGGAATCTGGGCGCGTTGTTTCCTCTCCAACTGGTCCTGCTTTATCTCCAAGTTCATCTGTAGGCTCTTTTTCTTCAGAAAAATCAACCCTGAATCCCCATGCTAAGGTGCACCAATTTTAGTTTATATACTTATTAAACGAATTTTTGTTTGTCTGTTAGGAATTCTATTTTATGTGTACAGTACTTTAGTCTTGAGTGAAATATTTTGCTGGCATGACAATTTCAAATTCTGCTGCCAGCGAAGTATTGAATCATCATTCTGCACTGTGGAAAATCTCTGCATCTTTTGTTGAGTATCTCATCTTATGTAGTTTAACTAGTGTTGCTGTTTGTAGTGAGGAAGTAAACTTGATGATTCTATAATTGACTCTAGATGTATGTCTTCTTTATTTTGGATACAGAAAGTATCTTATTTGTTTTGCTTATGAATTTTTTTGTGGATACTTATTTTGTGCTTGATATAGCTAACGATAGCTTTCTTCAATCTTATTTAGGAGTTTAAATTCAATCCGAATGCAAAGAGTTTTGTCCCGTCTCAATCTCCTTTAAGACCTGCTTCTCCAGTAACTGATGGCTCCTTTTATTATCCACCTAATGCTCATGCTCTTCCTCACATGCATGGGATGCCTGTAGGCATTGGGGTTTGTTTTCAATCTTTTGAAAGTTTTCTTTTTTAATTCCAATTTTACTGCAAAGCCTGTAAGTTAAAAGGCAAGTGCACACGTCTGCTTCTCAGTTTGTTGCTAATCCATGATGTTAACAGGTGGGACCTTCATATTCACCCCAGCCTGTTATCTATAATCCACAAGTTTCACTGTTGCAATCACCACAGGGATTTTTCCACCCAAATGGACCTCAGGTATGCAGTTTGCTTTAGGGGTGACTTCACTCCGTATATGTATTTAACTGGTTTGTGCATCAAGTTAGTTTTTATGCAACACATGGATATCATTTTCCTAAGCAAAAATGTTATTTGCAGTATGGGCAGCAGATGATTCTTGGTCAACCTCGACAAGTCCTTTACATGCCAGCATATTCACCTGTAAGTAAATTGAATTGTGCCTTTTTTTACTGGCACTTATTTGAAACAATTTTTTTTTTGTTGACATGTTTTGCCTCGATTTAGTTTAAGAGATTCCAGTCTTTGTCATCATAAAAAGCATGCAAAAGACTTGTAAATTAGCAGCTCTTCAAAGTGGTCAATTAGAAGTTATTTATTTAGTCAACTGAAATGATACTATGTTTTTTACCTGGGAAAAGTATCTCTTAGTAATTTCTCAATCATTGTTGTTACGTTGGCAAAGTGCTTAACCTTTAAAAAAATGACGTTAAAAAATCAAAGAAGCAATGCGTGCTACTGAATCATTGGATCACTTTGTGCATCATATATTAGAAACTAACTAAAGTTTGTGTCCTTTTTTAGAAAAGTTCACTCTCTTCTTTGAGCAGCAGTTCATATTATTAACACTACTGATAAACTTGGTGCATTGTTTCCTTTGTTAGCTCGACTAGTGCTACCATTGCAAATAAGCTACTATATGTTGGACCAAGCACTTTACTTGGTACTTAGGTTTATTTGAAGAATTTAATTTTAATACACCGACGGTGTATGAATTTTCATATACCAGCGGGTGTGGATGGACACATGTGCATTTATGGTGGTCCCTATATATGGAAGTGTACACGTCTTTCATCTGAGGTCGACGGTATATGAAATATATACACCGATAGTGGATAGAAATTGAACTCGTATTTGAAACCTTGTGTTTTGCAGGAAATGCAATACAGGGGAAGAGATTTTTAGCAAGTTGGTTCATACCGTGTGTGCAGACAGAACTCTTTGAAACCGTTTTCCATCAAGACTCTTGCTGCTGAAAGGAGCTTCTAGAGTGCTATCTGTGCTACCTTTCAAGTCATTTTCCATGAAAAATCCTTGCTGCTGAAAGGAGCTTCTCGAGTGCTATTTGTGCTAACATTCTAACTTGTATTCACGGATATATTTCACTAACCTTGTGACCATTATGGAACTCTTTATCTGACCGACTGATTTTTAGGGATACAGTGTGCTGTAGGATGTCTTTTTTCTCTTTTAGTTTTAATCGACGTTTTTGTGATGTTTTTAGGTAGGAAAATTTTGTCCAGATTTTCGTTTACTATTATCTGTCAGCTGAAAACCAGTCACTTGTGGTGAGAGTCGCAAACTGTGTCGACATCCTTGTATATGGGGATGGACCGGTACACTGCTCTAACTAGTTGTGGATAATCCTTATTGGTTTAAATTTTATTATTATTATTGAATTTTTTCGTAAACAACACTTTGCTTTATGGGCACTATTATGAAACATGTTACTAGAAGTGATGTTGACAAATGAGTTGTATATTTTGAAGCATAGTACTATTTACCAAAACTACAAGTCTTTGCCATTTAGTATTGGTGATTAATAGTGAACGATTGTCGATTTGGTGGTGCTAATTGTATTCACGGATGTATCTCACTAACCTTTTTTCTTCTTTTTTGACTGAAGTTTTACACTGTTCACAATGGCACACCCATCAGAATATTTAATTACGATTCCCAAACTTTTATTGGATGTAACTTAAGCCTCGATAAAATAATACCCTCTTGACCGGAAAAAAATATTCATTTAGCGAGGTTATTTATTTATCGATAAATGAATAAATTATTTATTTATCGATAAATAAATATTTATTATTTTAGAGAGAGCTTTTTAATATAAAATATGTACATTGTATGTGGTAAGAAAAATAAAAAAATACTAATCAAAGTATTGTATTATTTGAATTTAGGGAAGCTCAAAGTGAAACTTAATGTCTCTAAAAACTAAGTTCATGTACATAGCAAATGAAAAGGTTTAACCTTTACCTATAAAAGCTAGATGTTTCGAAGATATATTTCAAGTACATACTGTACACTATTTTGTTTCCCCTCCAATGTCTGTTCATTATTTGAAAGGAGTAAAAAAATCAACTTGAACCGATAAAATGAGGAGTGCAATATGTGAGCATAAGAAATAAAATCCAACTATTAGCCAAAAAGATATGCAAGCATGGGTGCAACAAAAGTTATATTTGACTATTAGTCAATCAACAATATCGAACACTCTCAAAAGGGCATCGGAATATTTGTCAAATGAGATGAAAAATAGCGATGTTAAAAGGCACAAATCGGCAAAATATTCTGATTTAGAAAAAAATTTGTATGAGTGGTTTCTTCAAAGGCAAGATAAGTGAACATGTCCGGATAAATTATCCAAGGAAAAACAAAAGAGCTTTTGCAAAAAATGTATGGTGAAACTAATCCACAATTCAGCTTTTCTAGTGGATGGTTAGAACGTTTCAAGGCAAGATATGGAATCAAATCTTATCGACATTTTGTTGAAAGTGATTCAGTTATCATGGAGAACATTGAAAATGCTTTACCTGGAATACGATCAAAACTAGACCAGTTTCATCTGAACGATATTTATAATATGGATGAAACTGGAATATTTTACCGATTGGAAGCTGATCATTCACTTGCTACCAAGCAGCTCGAAGGACACAACAAAGATAAGTAGAGAATTATTGTTGTTTGTTGTAATGGTGATGGATCTGACAAAATACCACTTTGGGTTATTGGTAGGTATGCAAATCCTAAATGCTTTAAAAATGTGAACATGAACAATCTTAATTGCAAGTATCGATCCAACGAGAAAGCTTGGATGACCGGCTTGCTTTTTCAAGAATTTGTTGGTTGGTTTGATAAGAGAATGAATGGCATGAAGGTTCTCTTAATAGTGGATAATTGCCTAGCTCATCCAAAAGTAGTTGAAGGCTTGAGAAATACAGAGTTATTTTTCTCACCTCCTAACACAACGTCCAAGATTCAACCATGTGATGTTGGGATTATTCGAGACTTCAAAGTTCATTATTGTCGTTTTTATTCTAGCATCTTATAAGGCCTTGAGGTTGAAACACTAAATCATGAAAAAATTAATATTTTGGATGCTATTAATTTTGCTAACATGGCTTGGAATCTTGATGTGAAGACAATAGCAATTACAAATTGTTTTCGGCATTGCAAGATTCAGTCAGAAGAAAACAATGTTCCCGAACCAAAAGTTGGTAAATTAGATGAAGGTATCCGAGGATTAAATGATGTCATCTCTAATTTACGCTATAGAAATGTGATGGATGTTGAACATCTTGTGAACTATCCTAGCGAGAATGATGCAGTTATGGAATCACTTACAGACGAAGAAATCATTCAATCGGTAATGAACAGTAATGATGATGAGAATGATCCTGATGATAGTCGCATTGTCCCAAATGTGTCGCCAAAAGAGGCATTTCAAGCAATAGTCACCTTAAGCAACTACTTGCTACAACATGAACAAAATATTCCGGAAGTTATGTATGCTTTACAAAAAGTTAAGGATGGGGTTCATTTTGGTTTAGGTGGGAAGAAAAAACAATCAACTATAGGTGCATATTTTCAAAATGAATGATTATTGTTAGAGTAGTGTTGATTGATTGAAAGATTTTGGTATATATATATTTTTTTCCAATGAAATCCAATAATTATTACTTTATATTTTTATTGGGCACTTAAGGATTTAATTTTTTTTATTACTTAATACATTTAGCGAGGTTATTACTTTAGTCCATTGGCCCAAATCGGGACCGAAAGAAATTATTATATAATCAAGGTTATTACTTTTTCGAGGTTTAACTGTATTTAGAACATGGCCTCACTTATGGAGAATGACCATTCAAATTTACTAAATCTACAAATCAGATCAGAGCAGTGGAGAGTATTTTAAAATTAAATCTCTGAAAAATTAGAACACTTGACACATTTAGAAGCAAGGGACGATTGTGGGAAAAAGCATAAATAGCAAATTATCAGATCCCTTTTTCACGCTAAAATGATTTTGTACTTTTCACTAATGGATAGTAATTTTCAGATATTATCATCTCAAATCTGTTAAGGTATTACTCCCTTCCTCTTCGGCTAATAAAATTATTTTTATTTCATTTTAAGTGTTGTTTTACAAAATAAAAAATATATTTATATCTCTTTTCCTAATATTGCTCATGTTATTACTATTAAATTTCCTATCGTTCCACGCTAATCAAATATTTAATAAAGGGTATTTAGTTAAAATATACATATTCTTTATAAAAATATTTAATTTGTATGCATCAGTCTTAAACAATATGTATTTTGGAGTATTTTCTTTTTTTAATCCGGAGGAATGAGTACTTATAGTAAATTATGATATAAAAAATCGCAAAAGAAAACAGAGGATATGGGCTATTTTTTACAAGTACAAAAGTATATTTTTTTTTGGCGTCGGTGGAAAAATTTATTTTTAAATAAAAAAAGTTTAAGTATTACAGTGTATTTAGTAAAAAAATAAAAATATATACTTTTTTTAATTAGAAATTGTGAAAAATAATTGATAATAGTTTAAAGTTTGATTAAAATATGCTTCTATGAAAAAAATATTAAAAGTTTTACTTCTAAAAAATAGAATTTTTCTATTTCAAAAATATAAATAAATAATACACCAAACCCATATTTTTATTTTTGATTGATTAAACGCACACAAGTAAAGTAAAAGCACCGCCAACCAGCCCAGTGAAGGCTAGAGAAAGAGATTGACTGAGACAGTATTCACTCTCGAGCGAGACAGAGGGAGAATGCGAAGAGAGAGAGAGAGAGAGAGAGAGAGAAATAAAGAGAAGTCGTGCTCGAGTCTATCCCAACATTTAACTCCACACCGAATTTCGAAGGTCTTATTCTTACTCTCATCTCTCTTCTGTCACTGTGCTTTTACTCTGAATTTCAAGTTCCCCCAATTTTGATTGACATGCACTTTTACATGTTTGTGCAAATGTATATACTTGCTTTAGGAGCAACAGTTTTTGAAAATATATGGATTGTGATTTTTATGTTGTTTTGTTTTTGATTCTGGAATTTAGTGGCGATTCTCTTTTTTTGTTTTGGTTTTCGAAAAGATTGAATTTTTGGAGTTGGGCAAGAGTTGCATGTGCTTTTGATGTTTTAATTTAGTTGCTTAGGGTACTTCTCTCTTTGCCTCCTTTTTCCTAATTTTTGTGTTTGTAGGGTTTTGTTTTAAGCTAGGTACAGAGCTATGTAGAGACACTTGGGGCTACAACATCCTCATAATTTTTACAACGCTGAATTTATATCATACATTTTAGTTTAAGTTTTTTATGTGGTTTTAGTCCCCGTTTATAATCTTCTATGACGTTCAGTCCCCTTATTTTTTATTTCTGGCAACGCACCGGTTTTAAGTGGGTGGGTTTTCATGTGAAATGATGTAGTTATAGATCACAACATGTGGCCTTTTGATTTATTTAAATTTTTTCTCCTCATTGGGGGTAGAAATACAGGGATGGAGCCAAAGGTTGGCTTTGGGGGCTTCAACCTCTGGAATTTTGAAAAGCCCACTTGATATCTGATATTTTAGTGTAGAATTTTTTTGAATGTAGTTTTAGCTTCCCATAATACTTTTCACAATGTTCAACCGCTCCCATTTTTTATCCAATGCTACATCCTTGCGGAAGCCTGGTGTAGTAGTAGTTGAAATAGTATGGATTATGTTTTTCTTGTTGTAATTTAGTTCTGATTCTGAAACTAATTAGTGTTTGATTTCTTCTTATGTATATGTATATATCATGCTGGTTTTGAGGAGATGGGAATATTAAGATTGTGCAATAGCTTTCTGTATTGTTGATGTTATACATTCATATTTAATTGTTTCATATTTATCTTTGCTCAATTTGAAATGGTTCACTGACTTTTAGTGTTTCGAGGATTCCATTTCAGAGGTGAATTTTGGTGAGAATTTGTGATTTTGGACTTCCGATCATAACATCCGAGTGTGATTGCCTCCCAATTTAATGAACTTCTCCTTTTGGCAATCGCTGTGTGATGTTAAATTGTTATCTATTATTTCTATGTTTGTTCTGTATTTTATTTGTTTTCATTCGTTTACTGTTCGTCAGGGATGTTCAATTTGTTCTTGGTTCCATGTTGGTAATTGGGGAATAGTAATCCTTGTTTTTCTTACTTTAAGGTAGCATAAGTGGAGTATCTAACTTGAATACATTATGTTGCTTTGAAGTTTATGATAATCTTTAAGTTCAGGTGTTATGTTGTCTTGTCCAATATGACTCTTCTTTACCTAGATGGTTTTTGGTTGCAAAAAAAGCCACAAAATTTTAGCTGTATCATTTCTTTTGCACGTGCCACGTGTGTTGTATACGTATATGAAAATAATTTGATCTTGTTTGTTTGTGAGACTATTTTAGGTGAGATATCTTGTATCTCATGTCCCAGAGATTAAAATTTTTGAATTAGATTTGTTGGTATAGTATGAATATGATACGAGATTAATGTAAGGTTAAATTTTGACTGTTGGGTTTGAGTTGAAAAGGTGTGCAAATTGTCCTGACATAATGACGTCGTTTCAATCAACAATGTGTTCCTATCAATGTGTCATCTTGTAGCCAAAAACTCTCCATTTTTACGCCCTTGTTTCTTGACATCTTTCTGAACATTAAAAATCCTTCGGTTTTGATGGTACAAACTTGTGACCTCAATATGGACAAATTATATTTGCAGGGAACAAGTTGAGCCAATTGTTCGATTGTTGGTGAGTACGGAGGACCTTATTTTGATACCTGTTTATTACCAAGATGCTTTATCTTAATAAGAAGGATTATGAAGTGGGTCCCATTGATGTTAATTCCGCTTCTTGGTTGGCCCCTGCCACTTCACAAAATCAACAACAATCTATTTCCAAAAATTTAACCTTGAAAATGGCAACTTCAAACCATCATGGCATGCGTACAGAGGGCATGAATATTCAGTTACAGGACCAAGACTCATCTTCGACTTATTCAACTGGCCAGTCTCATAACGAAGCAGCTGGAGTAGGGGAAAGCAATTCACATGGACTAAGTATGCTTACCATGAACTCAGGTGTTTATATCTGTTTTATCTCCTCTTTATTCCCGTATCAATGTGTGTTTAAAAGAAAAGAATCTTAGTTACAACAAATGTTTTACGGCACAATTCTTTCACTTTTGGTATATGTTCACTTGTAAATATGGAAATCCCCAATGTCATACGTGGGGCTATATGGTTTATGGTTTGATTTGGAAGTTGAAAGATTATTATACGTGGTTCTTTTCAAGTGTTATTCTTCTTTTGCACGTTACAAAACTAATGGAAAAACTAACGTGGCCTACTACATCCTCCTTTGCAGAATCTCAGGATCTTTCAGTCCCTCCTATGCAAGTTGATTACGGACAATTATTTGTAAGCTATATATATATATAGCTAATTCTTGAATTAGTAAGCTAATTCTTGTTCTTTGTCATTTTTAAAAGAGTTCCATCTTTTATTTCAGGCTTGCTTTCCGCCTCCATACGCTGAGACATACTACAGTGGGATATTGGCTGCTTACGGGCCACAGTCTATGGTCAATATTTCAGTACACAACCCAAATTATGATTTTTCTAATGCTTCCCTAATTGCAGAGTTCAGTAACATCTATGATCGGACATGAAATTTGACTTTACTTGCGTGTCACCTTCCTCTGATAAATTTTTTGTCTGTTTTGAGAAAATTAGTTTTCTTAGCATTGGGCACTTTTACCAAATCATTAAAGGTCTTCAGTTAAATCATTCGCAGATCCATCATCCCCAAATGCTGGGGATTGGTCCCTCTCGAGTGCCTTTGCCACTTGATCTTCAACAGGATGAGCCCATTTACGTCAATGCCAAACAATACCATGCAATTCTCAGGCGAAGACAGTATCGTGCCAAGCTTGAAGCTCAAAACAAATTATCAAAAGGGCGGAAGGTATTTGGCTGTGAAATCAAATTCTTGCAAAAGCTTCTTCGTAAATACACCTTTCCATGTTGTATATAGTAGGACTGATTACCATGTATTGACTTGTTCATGACTCCATATTTAATGGTACCGATTCCATAATACTACCAAATTAGAAAATGCTTTGACAAAAGTTATGTTTGGCAAATCTAGTTTTCTTACTGGACTCTTTCTAAATCCAGTTTAATCCCTGAATTTTTAATCGTAGCAATTTGCAAACAAGCCCTTAACTTTTTAATTTGTTGCATTTTTCAAGTAAGATTGAGTAATGAAAGTCACAAATGGAAGTGTAAAATATTCGACTTAAAACAATTCTGCTGTAGTTCAAATTTGTTGAATATTTGTGTTGTTACCTCACTGATTAAGCTTATCATCTATTAATCTCTTTTTGGATTTACTTCAGCCATATCTCCATGAGTCCCGCCACATCCATGCTATTAAGAGAGCTAGAGGATTGGGTGGCCGATTTCTCAACACGAAGAAGCTTGAAGACTGTGAGCCTACTTCAATGGTCAAAAAACCAAACAACTCATGCTCGACCGAGTCAACGTGGTTCTCTGTGACTGCTGACGTGTCTAAAAATTGCAAAGAGGCTATTTCAAACACCTCTCACTCGGGCATCACAAGTGTTTCCAACAGCGGAAAATGGTATCTAGCTCCATGATTTACTTGGGTCTGAGAATTATTCAAAATGTTCCAAATCAGCATTTCATTCCTCATTTGATGAGTGAAGGCTGATGAAATTGGGAAGTCATCCTTGGCTGTGTTAGTTGATCGAGTAATAGCGTTATTCACCATGATACAATGTAATTGGTAGTTTTGATTTGCTCTTCATCGCTCGAGACTTGTTTTGCAAGTTAGGATAAGTTTGATGGGAACTAAGCTAGAGCTGAGCATAATCAGCAGTACATCTTAAAAATGTTATCATGTATATTTTTAACTAGTACGCACTATATCTTTTACCCTTTAAAATTACTTCATAATATAAGTTTGTGGATGTTTTCAAATATTTTCTTTTATAATTGTGAAGTGGGCATTGACATACAAGTCCAATATGTGCAAAGCACTAAATAATATTATGTGAGAAGAGATTCCATGGTAAATGTGTGAAACCAAGCTAGAGCTGAGCATAATCGGCAGTGCAAGCACCCATATTGCAGCAACAAGAGAGCTCATCCTTATATATTTCGCATAAAATGGATACGAGATACCTGTTGTTTTGTAATTGATATTTGTGTTATTTAATTTAAAGCACTTACCTGAATTTTTATAGGTTAAGACAATATGCGTCTCCATTGCGATCTATGGATCACGACCGTTGGAAACAGAGATAAAAATACATACATCAAATCTTCCCAAACCCCACAATATGGAAGCCTTATGCATTTGATATATATATATATGATCCGTAATGTTGGTCAATCCTGTCTTGGTCTCTCCCTCTTGGTTACATCTTCCTGTCTATGGTTGCCATATTTGACACAGGTAGTGTATGATGCCAACCTTCTCCTGCACTAGTAAAATTTTAGTTTGATATAGTTGTACCCTTTGTCGTAGATTGCAGAAATTGGCATAATTTGAAATGCACTTGATCTCACGATCAAATTAAGGAATAAAACATATGTATGAAAAAGTTAGTTCCTAAAAAATACGCATACCAATGTCATATGAAAAAGTTAGGTAAAATAAATAAATTCAGGAGCTTCCTAAGGAATAAAACAACGGCTAAACGGACTACAAAATATGCATAACAATGTCATTTTTGGCAATGTAGAAAAACCATATGTACAAAGGTGGGATGCTTTTCATCTAATATATTTGCTAAACATTGAACTTCTGTACACAAAATTGTCTTTACAACCCACTTCTATCAATAAGGAAACCTACAAAATTTTCTTTACAGCTCATCTTCTATCTTTGACTAACATATTACCAGATCCTACCTTCATCTAACTTGCTATCGCTAACTATATGTATAGGATTAATATATCCATAAGCAAAACCTTTCATCACCAACTTATATATAGTGCACTAACGCAAAACCTTCTATTATCAACTTGCATATTCTGGGCTGCATTTCCAAACTCAAATTCCCCGTCGCTTGAGGCATGAAAGAGCGATAAGATAAGCTTGAGCTCTTCTTTCCTCCAATGCTTTTATTCCCTCGAGCTTTGCATTAACTCAAACCACTGCAAAGACAGTAAGATTATCCTCAGTTATTAGCACAGAATTAACAAGAAAATAGCAAATGCCAAATTAGTTGGCATACACGCACTCTTTTCAATTTCAAGGGGAAAGAAGAAAAACAAGTAAGACTGTCACAGTATAAACTTACTTGTCTCAGTAAATCAGCAAGGGTCCTCGGAAGAGCTTCAATGTTTCTTAGCACAATATAGTAAGGAAACGGGAAAGAATCCATATACCGCGAAAATTCCACATTTCCGCCTTTGATTGATACTTTCTGAGGATCCAGAAAAGCCCCAATAATTTGAGGGTACAAAAAGTATTAGCTAGGAAGAACATATGTCACTACAAGAACACAGTTTAACGATGGACCACGACGACGGAAATTAAATTGTTGTTAAATAAAGACGGACTTAACGACGTAAATGAATAGTATAAAAATACCGATGGCCTAACGACGGAATAACGACGGATATGTTAACGATGGATAAAACTAAATGGCGGGAAAAAACCCGCCATATTAACGATGGACTAACGACAGAATAGCTACGAAATATAGCAACAGAAAAATTTATGTCGGAAAAATAATTATTTTCTATTTACCGATTCCGTCATTCCGTCGTTAAAAAAAATGATTGAAATTTGGTGGTTATTTCCGTCGTTAAAAGGGTCGGTTACTTGCCTACGGTTTTAATTTCCGTAGGTAATTCCGTCGCTAAATTGTACATATAATTATATCCTCACATACACTCACTCACATTCACCCACATCTCTCTATTCTCACTTATTTACAGAAAATAACTCTTTCATCTGATTTCTTAATGATATTGATAAAATTTATTTTTCTATCAAGTCTCACGATATCATCTATTTGATTTGGTTGTCTATCTTCTCTTCAAGGTTAGTCGTGTTTTGGATTATAAATTCTGTATATATTGTTAATTTTTTTAAATGTTATTAAAAAATCTAATAATTATTGTGTTATAGAAATAAAAGTGTTTGTAAGAATTGGGTCCTCTCCTCGTCATATAAAGGTCACAAACCATTCATTTTTGTGTAAAATAAAGTAACAAAAGAAATGTAAAGGGAAAAAGATAAGAGGCAAAAATTTTTTATCTAGCCAGTTGTGTCGTTACGCATACTTGTTTGTTGACGGTATATTCTTTACAATTTATATTTTGGTGAGTTTCATGAAGATTTAGATTTGTTAGTATTAAACTTCCCAAATTGAATAAATATAATAAATTCTCATGATATATAATGTATTCGTCTTCTTACTTCTAATGAGTTATTTTAGTAGCAAGTGGGTTGTTATTTACATGGTATTTGAGGTAAAGAACAAAAAGCTTTTGGATTCGATTCTTCATAATAACACTCCTTTTAAAAAAAGAAATTGCACTGTGTTTCCAACATACACATGAGGGGCCATTCGAATTTTTAATATAACGGTAACGTAACAATTTTTAATCCGTTCCAATATATGATTCAGTTTTTATTTTAGAAAAGCATAGTTGAATAGTTGCTTTACTAAAATGACCTTATTTAATGTAGTCAATTAATTAATCAATCCATTGTAATTTGTGCAAAATAATAACATTAATTAGGAATATATTGTATGGAAGAGAATAAAAATATTTAGAATTTCAATAATATTAATTAAGCTTGACGTGAAAGCATAGCTAAATGTTCAGAGAAGCAGCAGATCGTGCTAACACTAATATCATCAACGAACCAATTTACCTGACTGATCTTTGTGCCCTCCCATTCTCCTCTGGGACCACGAGAAAATCGAAAGGTGTTATGGTTACTCATCGCAATCTAGTTGTGAATCTTTGTTCCACGCTTTTCAGCGCTGGGCCTGAATTAATTGGAAAGGTGAGTTTGGAACTCCCTACACGAATAAGCTTGTAACTTGTCACCCTAATCTTACATATAACTTGGCAGAATGAGATTATAACGACTATTAGACAACCAGATATCTCCAAAAACTTGGAAATTTTCCAGTTGGTCTTTCTAGGACTAATGCCGTCTTCCACATATATGGTTTGGTCGGGATTTGTTGTACCGCACTCAGAAACAAGGGGAAGATGGTTATTATGGAGAGGTACAAACTCGAGGCACGAGGTCTCTTTTGCACCCGTTGTGCCAGTCATCGTATCTGACATGGCTAAGAATCGTGTGTTCGATGAGTTTAATCTTAATGAACTATAGCCAATATATTCTTAAAATCAATGAACCCAGATTCAAGAAATTAATTTATCTCACACAACCAATCGATATATTTGTTTATGAAATGTTTTGTGCCTGAAATGAATGATCAATTGTTGAAAATAAATTTGATTTGAGTAAATAAATTATTTTGGGCCTAATTAGTTATTATGTTTTTGTAATGCATGAACTAAATTCAAGTCTAGCTTGATAATTAATGTAGTCTTGTAAGATATTTAGAAAGATATTTAGAAACATAATTCTAGAAAGTTTCTAGAACTGAAGATATTTCTAGAAATTCTAAAAAGTATTCAGGAAGCCAAAAAAAAAGTAGATATTTAGGGATATTGTTCGAGTACGAATAATCACCATTGAATTGAACAAATCTCCACCATATGGAATAGTATAAATAGTTGTCTCTTGTATCATTTATAACTAAGTCAAGAAAAACCAAAAAATTCATGTAATAATAGTATAAAAGTTGATATACAATTTGTATATATTAAATTCATAACATTTGAATAAAATATGTATAGTAAATTTTTAAAATTTTATGGGAAGGGTATGAAAAAGAATTACAATGCTACTGTACTATAAATATACCAATTATTAAGAACAAAAATATAAAACTAATGACAATGAAGAAAAAATGAAACACAAAATAACATGATTAACAATCAAATCTAGTAATTTACCCAAGAAAAGGAAAAAAAAGTCATCCCTCTAGTACGATAAACTCTAATCATGTTTTAATGTACATGAAAAATTCAAATTTTTCGTCAAAAAAAGAAGAAAGAAAACTATTAATTCTTTCCAACTTATTTTGTTCTTTTTCGATTTCGGATTGTCTAAAAATTTAATCCACTTTTCAAAAATAAATATGCAAAAAAATTATAATTATCCTAAACTATCTGTTACCAAAAAAAAAAAAATTTATTTCCTTCACAAGAACTTGTTTCGATGTGTGCTGGAACAGTTTGTTCGAAAACTCAAAATAAAGTAGATACGCTTCCTTACCTTAGTTTTAAGAATTTTTTGATAGTGTATAGCTCAATGGAAGTAAAAGATTGCAAAAATAAGTGTCAATAACAAAAGTAACTTTTATTACCCAGACAAAATACTTTAATTACAACTGTCGAATGGTTTACAAGTATCACATAACTTCAATTTAATCATAAAATTAAGTTGCTCCTATTCTTAAATAAATTTGTGTTGTGGCTCTCCTGAATGTATATCGTATGATTTGATCAAACATTTGAAACTCCGTTATTGACCATTCTAGCATAGCCATTGGTCCCATTTAATCTCACACGTTGGTGCCTATTTGTTGTCACATTGATGGTCCACTACCCACTTGTACATACTGCTCGTGTTAGGTTTGATTATCCTCTGATCGCACTATTATTAGGCAAATAATTTACATAGTGAATAGCCCTCTCTTAGTGGGCTAAAATTAGCCGAAAGTAGTATTCACACATTAATTTGTGCGACTGATCAAAACCCTTGACGTTAAGTTTTAAATTATTAACCAACATTTTATTAGGTTTAATTAAATTGAAATTAACACAAGTACCATTGGATTAATTAATGTCTTTACTTCAAACCTTTTAATTATAAATCCTTCCAATAGGATTAATTAATAAAAAAAATAATGTAACCACTATCCTTATTTAGTGTACTTTGAAATTTATATAATTTTATATTTTTAACTTATGCTAGGGGTAAATATAGAAACGTTTAATACTTTAAAATAGTTAAACTCATTTATTGTGTTGATTATAAAAAGTTAATTTACCCATAATTAACAAATTAAGTTGCAAGGAGAATGTATTCAATATCAAACACCGGTTCCCAACTACGTACAAACATTTCATACCAATAGCATAACTACGTACAAACATTTTGGGCGATCAAAACACCTGCTCCGAAAATAAGCCATAAGTCAACACACTTGGTGATGTGACTCCCTCAACCCAGCACCGTGGTGACATAGCTCATTCTAAGATCAGATTTTCTAACACCCAAAATGGTTGCTTTAACAGCTGTCACCACAAACATCATCGACACTCTCATTTGAGAGGTCTATGGAAGTACAGCCCAAGTATGTCTCCTCGAGTAAGTCGCAACTAAAATTGTGACCAAAACAAATAAACAAAATTCAGTGCTTTTACAGGATTAGGAAAATCCTTCATAGAACAATGAGTTTCCTGTGTAGATGGTCTCCAGAACCGAGTTCTCCTCCATCATGATGATCATGAAATAGAAGGGTTAAAATCCCAACTAAACACAAAACAGAACCTACTAGAAGCTTGTCGTAGCGCTCCACCCAGTGAAACTTCAGTTGGCTTGCGCCGTAGAATGAAAGAGCCACCAGTAAAGTCATCACAGCTATGGTACTGCAAATTCAGTATCACCTTTGCATGTCACACTCCAAAAATGGAAGAATTTTAAACAAAAGCAGTGCTGACAAAAAATAATTTTATACTTAAATATCTGATAGGCAAAATGTAGGGAAGCGAAGACCTTATGGTTGAAACTCACAAATTCCATGATAGAAGTGTGAGGCAACAACCACTCGAAGAGGAGGCCTTCGGTTAAGTGCAAATATCAAACTGAAAGCAACAGCATTTAGGAAATAGTAATTTTGTGGTATAATTGACGTCTAAAAGATTGTATAAGGATATTGAACACGTTCAATCATCAATCAGCATGTCTCTACCCTCCCTGTCGCTAAAATTCCTACAGTAAATAAAGGTGAAAGATGGACTTCCCTCATCCTTAGGGTCATCTAGTACATAACTTCTCAAGGTCACCTTCTACTATGTTTTACGCTACACCATCCACAAATGCCGGAACAGAAACAGACAAAGTAAACCACCCAA
>MKEJ01068132.1:0-15102 GCA_001753735.1 Embelia ribes | reverse complement strand
TTCCAAATTTTTTCTATGTTTTTTCCCATTTACTTCTATAATTATAAAAATTTTCTATTATAATATAATAAGTGATTGAAATAACAAAAATAATTTCTCGAAAATATTTTGATGGAAAATTAGATCATTTGCATATCATATATGCCTTTGAGCGTATCTTTTGAATATACTATTTAGTCAATTTACCTATATAATTAAGTATTTATAATAAGTTAAAAATATGTGTTAAATGGTTCATTTGTCTCTAATTAATCTACTTACATACTAATTTTTTTTTTAAAGAAATGATATACTATTATTTCAATAAGATATCTATAATTAAAGTTAAATTTGTTAAAAATAGGAATAAATTGAAATAAGATTAAAAAGTACATGGGGATAAATTGAAAGATAAAGTGCCAAATTAAAATGAGATTAAAATAATAAGGGCCAAATTGAAATAAATAAAAAATTGGGAACAAATTAAAATGAAAGTGAGTGCATTTGTAGCAAAATATATTTTATCCTCAACCCGACGGAAAGTTAGCTTATTTCACAAAAAACTAATTAAAAAGACAAAAAATAATTTTGATGCGTCACCACTTTTGCCCACTTTAAGTGTGAAAAAGCTAAGTTGCAACCGCCAATTCTATTCAACTACGCAACTGTTTAATTCATCAAGCTAAACAAAAAAGCGGGATTAATTACACTAATGGTCGTCATAGTCTAATCCAAAATTCTATATGGTCTCCATACTATAATTTTTACAGTAATGGTCCAATATTTTGAACAAGTGACACAAATGGTGCTTATTGGGTACCCAAGTTATTTTAAATAATGAAAATTATTCAGTTTAAGGTAAATTAGTCATTTTATGTCGTTTTATATTGATATTGTCTCTTACTTTTAAGTATTTTTTGATGATTAATATGAGCAAAAACTATAGAACTGAAAATGTCTCTTTTTATCAAACTTTGGGGACCAAGTTTATATTTTTTTCATTTGATAGACCTGCACAAGTTGTTGGCTCCTTATTTTACCCGTTCCTTTTTATATTTTTATGTTATATATATATATTCGGGGTGAAATATCAATCATGGGTTTTGTTTTCGCATACACATACATAATTATGTCTTTACCTATACTATTTAGCTCTGAACTCCGAGTTAGTATCCACACGTTGGAAATTAATCTAAATAATTAAAAGTCATATCTACTAACAATTTTACCATTGAGTAGAATTGGTAATTTAACATAGTAATCTAAATCATGGGTTTGATTCTTCTTGGATACACTAGCATATAAATAATCCAGAAGTTCTTTCCATTTCCTACAACTAAACTTAAATATGCAAAAATAAATAGAAAAAAGACATTAAAAGAAAGTGAGGGTGTACCTTTATTATTATTTTTTGATAATCAGGTGTAAAGTTAAAATTATTAACAGTTAATGCCTCCCATTATTGTAACATCGAAAAATTTCCACTAACGATCCGATATAATTTTTTATTTTATTTCATTTAGGCTATTCCAATTTATTAAAATATTTAAGACTTGAATGATAATAAAAACGACAACGATAATGATAGCTCGTCTTACTTCCCCTAATTTTAGAAAAACAAATTTAATATCTTATTTTTTAGTATAAATCTTTTTGCATCTTTAGCCCCCCCAACAAAAATATTTACGAACTCTGGCCTAATTAAAAGATTTTACATGAGGCTCAACAATCCTGTAACCGCCCCAGCCGAAAAGGTTTTTTTTACAAAACACTAACTCATGGGGGCTTGGACGCAAGAATCTCGAAAGCATGGTTTCTAATGAAATTCAAAATAAAACCCAAGGACATGAAAAGCAATAAACCAAAATCCCAACTGTTTGGTATTTATAATTGTATAAATTTTCGATTGGATAAATTATTAATCCTTATTTTACCTTATTTTTCTTACCCCATTTTTCATCTTCCAGCTCCGGCGCGAATGAGTCAAGCCGGCGGAGAACCGGTGCCGGAGACCGGTATTCCGACCGGTTTGAACCGGATCAAGACTCGCCACGTGTCCCTCAAAGACGACGACGATGGAGCTCGAAGACCTCGTATTAAGCAGAAGCAGCTCAATCGTAAGTTATTATTTCATTATAATTTAAATTTTTATACCTATATATATACGTATATTAAATTACAATTAGAGAATTTCCACCGGGCTTTTTAAAAATTCTCTTTATAGAAATTAAAATTTTGCTTATATATTGAGCACGTTAATCTTTCTCTACGGAAATTTGAAAGATTAGGATAATATTGTGTATATACTGTTTATGTATATTTGGTGGAGTGAGAGAACTTATGAGAGATAACGAGAATTAAAAAGGAAAAAAAGAATTTTACTAGAGAAAGGAAGTAAGGTTTGTTTGGTTGCAAGGTCCAACTTCTCAGATTTTTTTTTTTTTTTTATTTTTTCTAAAAGTTGCATAACATTTCGTTGCTCAGTTTATAAGCTGAGCTTATTTGCTTAAAAGTTGAAACCAAACAAATATATGCATATGTATGTTCTAGCGAGAATTAAAGATTGTTAAAAAGAAAAAAAGAATTTATTTTCTATAGAAACGAGGTAATATATATATGTATGTATGTATGTTCTAGTGAGAATTAAAGATAATTAAAAATAAAAAATGAAATTTTTTATTGGAGAAAGAAGGTAAAAGTAGGCTTTGGGCAAATTCTACTTTAGTAATTATTTCTTATTTTTCGTACCCAAAAAAAAAAAAAAACAATTTCTTACTTTGGAAATCAACTTCTGGAAAAGAATGACCCGTGTGCAGCATTTCTTGACCAAATTTCAAGAAACAGAAATTAATTTGTGATTTAGAAGTTGATGAGAATTCTCTTACATGTGAAGTATTTTAATTATGGCTTGATATATAAGTGCTACCACTATTTTGAGCAGAGCCGGACCTACCCGTAATTTTTTTGTCAAAATTTTAGTGTATTTTTAAAAAAAATTTAACTTTGATGTTAATTTAACAATGTAAATTTTTTACTTAGTTTTAGCAACCTAAATTTTATACTTACATACCATGGTCCGCCATTCTTGTATCGAACTTTTTGTTGTGGGATTCAACTTAATTATGCAAACGAATGTGTAAAAAGAGAAGGGCAATATGAAAGAGCTAAAAACAGTGATGGAAACTGCTACTGAAAACAAGAGCATTCACAGCCGTAAATGTTTATTTAGTTTTTTTTTTCTTTTCTAGAAATTATGTCAAGAAATGATGCACGACCATTTTTCATTTTCTAAAATTGATTTTTAGATGAGAAAGAATTGCTACAAGCAGGGACGGATAAGTTTAAAATACAGATAAAATACATTGTAAATTTAACACTAAAATAACGAATAAAAGCTTCACACTAAAAAATTTCTACAAGCATATTCGCGGGCCAAGAAATTTACTTATACCCCTTTATCTGATAAAAAAATTCATTTTTCCTTTTTTAATTATTTTATCTTCTATTAGTGTGCGCTCTCCCTCACCCTGATATGCATAGATTATGCATGTAAAGCTGTGGTATTGAAAATTTTTAAGGTTTCATTGAGAAAGATTGGTGTGTATAAATTTTGACATAGTATTATACACGAAGGGGATAAAGCAAAATTATAGTTTCTCGAAAGAGTGGTTTAAGAGATGGTGGGAATTCTCCAACTTCCAACCATTACTCAATGGTTCCAATAATCCAATGTTCGAACCGCAAAATATTCATTTTCTTATACGTTGTTACATTTACAATTAGAAGACATACTGGTGGTTTGTTTAATAAGATAGAATGGGTTGGCCTTATAGCATATGCTGTGTTGCTATGTGTGTAACTTATAAATGGGCTAAACATGAATCCAGGTTCAGTGATTTTTTTGGAATTGTTTTTTTTTTTTAATACTTATTTCAAATCAGAAGTAGAAGTCGACTGGTCAAGGAAATGGAATGCTCAATGGTAAAATCAGAGTTCAGTGTAGTTTTTATGTTTGTATACTTTGTTGCAAGTAATCACATGTGAGATTTTTGAGATTGTTACTTGATATATAAATACCACTGAGTTTTGAGGTTTTGGATTTTCATTTACGCTTTTCATGGGATTATGCTCATCTGTCCAAAAGTGTATAAAGATAATTAGGTGCACTGTGAAGAGAGAAAAGCAATGTAAAAGAAGTGAAAGCAGTGATGGAAACTGCCACTGCAATATATTTTTTAAATATTGCTGAATGATTGTAATCTTCAAAGCGCAAAATAGTCATCTTGCTAGACTTCATATTATTGAGTTGTTTACCCGAACAGTGTGGATGTGTTGTTGTGTAGAAGTGTGTGTATGTTGGAAATGGCCTGAATCTTGAATTCTTTTTGAAGTGGTTTATTGAATTTGAGGCATGGTTAGCGTGTCCATTATTATCGTTTGTAGTTTCTCAAATTTATTGATTGGAAAAGATCGTAGCTAGTTTTTTGAAGATTAGAAATATGAATAAGGATGGGATCAGCGTACTGATTTTATTTACTCCATAGGATTTCGAAGAGGGAGAAAGATAACAGGGTGGATGAAAACAAATCATTCTAAAGATCACAATGAAGATGTAAATGACTGCCTTCCGAACTTGGAGGTGAGACTTGATGACTCAGCAGCTGAAGGTTTTAATATTGGGAATTTTAAGTAGCCTCTTTTGTGTTTTGTGGTTTCTGGGTAGTAATATATTAGTGCTCTAACCAATTTTGTAGTATCTGATCCCGGGAATAAAAGGATTGGACAAGGAGGTTCAAAGAACTAAATTGCACAAGCTGGGGAAGCGTTCAACTGTAGACCAATCTTCATCAGGAAACAGCACCATGAAAGTGCCTAAAGGGCTAAAAAGTTTTTCCCATGAATTGGGACCAAAGGGTGGCCTTCGTCCTGTTTATTCTCGGGCCCACAGCTTTAATGATTTAAAGGTTCCAGCTTCTGTTAACTTCTACTTCCACTTCATTGAAATTTTGTATGTGTTTGTGGCTATTTGGTGCCTGTCAAAAGATATATTTATTTAACAAAGCAAGCATGCATGGGTTGCATTTAGTATGTTCTTTCTTCTTCTAGGTTTTCAAATTTTAAAAATTACAAACTCATTTGATTTTGAGGTTTTGGGTCAAAAAGTAATTTTTGAGAACCCTAACTTTTCTAGTACTATGGAAAAATAGAATCCTAATCATAGTAATATTCATGTTAGTAATCAATCACATTACTGGATCAGTGAACAAAGTTTGTCTGGGCTATGAGGCAATATAGTTTGCTAAAATATGCGGACAATATACCTCTAAGTTCTAGACGCTGATATATTTAATCTCACGCGCAAGTACTTCCAGATACTGCTTTCGTAGACTCTCTTTTACTTTTGCCATTTCTTTTATTCTTTATTCTTTTTTTTGTTTTTGTTCAATTGTTTAACTCTGGGTTGATATCCAGGAGCTTCTGAGATCTTTGCATTCAAGATTTGATGCTGCCAAAGAAGTGGCTAATGTAGAACTTGCT
Organism: Embelia ribes; assembly: GCA_001753735.1. Taxonomy (NCBI): domain Eukaryota; kingdom Viridiplantae; phylum Streptophyta; class Magnoliopsida; order Ericales; family Primulaceae; genus Embelia; species Embelia ribes. Next base: position 9,585 of record MKEJ01068132.1, on the reverse strand, counting down.
TGTTTCTCTGGGGAGTTAATGGAACAATTACAGAAAGACTTCTTAAATTCAGAAGATCGGGAATTTATGGAGGACCTTCTGATTATGTGTAAACAGCTAGTTGAAATGACGTGCTTAGAATTTCGTGTTAAGTGTGAGATAGTTGTTCAAGATCTGACTGATAAGAGGAAACAATGCCAAAAGGGATTGCTTAAGTGGTTGTTGACACGAATGCTGTTCATCTTGACTCGCTGCACGAGATTGTTGCATGTCGAGCGGGGCAGTCAAGAAGTTGATGGGAAATCCCTTCATAAATGCTTAGATAATGTTCCTCGTGTTGAAACAAGCTGGGATTCTGATCCAAGAGTTGCGAATCCTGGTCATGGTTTTGTTTTGAATTTGGTGAAAGGTACTAAGAATGAATTGCAGGAACACGGTGATGATCATATCATGAGTTCTGCAAAGGATTTCATAGTCATTGATCAGAATAGGATATCCACCGAAGAGGTTGGAGTGCATCCGAGTGATGAAGAACGCCTCCCAGATGGCAATGAGGTTGGAGATTCAGTAGAGCAGGAACATAGAGTAGAAGCATCCGATTTAGTTATTTGTAGAATTTGCGAAAATGTGGTTCCTGCTTCACACTTGGAGTCGCATTCATATATATGTGCTTATGCGGATAAATGTGATCTGCAATGTTTGGATTTGGATGGTCGTCTGTCAAAGCTTGCTCATATGCTCGAATACATTGCAGAGTCTCTCAACTCAAGACTGGTGGGATCTTATGACAGCCCTGAAAGTTCTCATATTTCAAATAGTGCAGTTCTTTCCGAAGGTAGTTCTCCAAAAATTAGTGAATGGAGAAGTAAAGGAGTGGAGGGAATGTTTGAGGACCTTCATGATATGGACACTGCATCTATAGATGATTCTCATATTATATCAGCCAATTTGAGGAGCTACTTGAATATGAAGCTTGGCCACGGTGGTCCGCTGTCCTCCGCTGGAAGCATGACATCAGGATCCTCTGCCAATACTCCTAGAAGTAGACATTTTGATTTCTTCTGGCTGGAACATAACAATCCTTCAGATATGGAGGATGTGCAACAAGTAAGTCATCAAGGTGCTTACTTGGTCACACAAATTTTGGAGATCATTTTGTTAAGGATTTGAAGATTTGAAACGAAAGGTTGCTGGTTTATAAAATTCAATAACTATTACAATGCCACATATTAAGGCACCACCCCATCTAAGAGCATTAGTTGTTAAATGGAGACAGTTTTATGTCTCTTGTCTTCGATATGCCTTTACCATGTCCAGCCCCTGTTTTTCATTTGTGAGCCGAACACATACAAAAACTTTTGTTACTTTGGGTGGTGGTGAGACTTGAATCCAGCATTTCTCCCTGCTATTAATATAAATAATTATTTTGGTATTGCAGATGTCTGAACTTGTAGACATTGCTCGTTGTGCCGCAGACAAAGATATTTCAGAAGAAGGGGCCCATGAGTTTCTACTCGCATGTATGGAAGATTTGCAGGATATTTTACAGCACAGTAAAATCAAAGCTCTATTGGTAGATACATTTGGAGGCCGAATAGAGTCTCTGCTGAGGTCAGTTTTATATATATATATAAAGAAGTTATTGGATAGATCTGTGATGCCATGTCGTATTTGAATTATTACTTTTTGAAATGTTTTGCGGAAAGAAATATACTTTAGCTTAATTCATTTTACAATCATATGCAGAGAAAAATTTATGCTTTCTCGTGATTTATTGGATGGGGAAAGCATGAAGAATACTTGTACACATTCTGTTAATTCTAGTTTTTTGCTGGACACTGCATCTCAGAGTAGTGCATCATCAACTCCACGACATCCGTCACATAAAGAGAGGATAAGCATTAATGATTTTGAGATTATTAAACCCATTAGCAGAGGTGCTTTTGGGAAAGTTTTTCTTGCACGGAAACGAACAACAGGAGATTTATTTGCAATAAAGGTGATGTGGGTTTTGACATCTTAATTGTTATCTTATGCTTACCTATTGTAGGTAGAAGTTTCGTGGTTAGCACATTTCTAATTTTTTTGGGTTTTTTCTCTTTTTCTTCCTGCTTATGTTCAACGTTCATTCTTGTAGATTTGGGATTAATTTCTCTACCATCTATGCAGGTGCTCAAGAAATTGGATATGATAAGGAAAAATGATATAGAGCGTATATTGGCGGAGCGTAACATCTTGATAACTGTTAGAAACCCTTTTGTGGTAAGTATCAAATTAAAGTATTCCACTATTATCAATTTCTCATGCATGAAAAACTCTCTTTCGTGTAATACCTTAATATATTCATGGTAGTGATCTTGTGTGCTGTGCTTCTGTCACATTATATAAAGCTCTTGTTTCATTCATCAACTGATTATATCGTTATATATCAGCGTTATCACCCCAAGAACTTTATCCTTAGAAAAGTGTCATAATTCATCTTAGTAATTTTTTTTTCCTGAATTGCCAATTGGTGGTTATGACAGGTCCGATTTTTCTATTCATTTACCAGTAGAGAGAACCTCTATTTGGTTATGGAGTATCTCAATGGTGGTGATCTGTACTCTTTGCTCCAGAAAGTTGGTTGCCTTGAGGAAGATGTTGCTCGCATTTACGTAGCAGAACTGGTGGGTTTAAGTTCTTGTGGTATGCTCTTCTTTCTTGTTTAATTTGTTTCCTTAAGCATGTCTTCCGTGTTTCAGGTTCTTGCCTTAGAATACCTGCATTCCCTTGGAATTGTTCACCGTGATTTGAAACCAGACAACATATTGATTGCACATGACGGTCATATCAAGGTTCGATTGATAATTGAAATGGTTTACGGGTTTTCATTGAGATTCAGTCGCATGGTGCAGGGTTCAATATCCTATGGTGCTACCAAACAAAAGCTTTTAAATTTTTTACCGTATAGATTTGTCCAGTAATTATCTTGTGTGATATTGTTCTACTGTTCCATGTTATGTGCGTTTTCCCTATATGTTATATTAAGTTTTTGTTTCGAGTATAGTGACTGTTGTTTATTTATCAGCTTACAGATTTCGGTCTATCAAAAATTGGTCTTATGAACAGCACGGGTGATTTAGCGGGCTCTACCTCGGAAGAAATTACTCTTATAGATTCACATGGTCAGCATGCTCAGAAAATGGATGATAGAAGTCGCCAGTCGGCCGTTGGCACACCGGACTATTTAGCCCCTGAGATTCTTCTTGGAACTGAGCATGGTTTGTGCTCAATCTACATCAATTTCTTTTGAGAATTTATAAATGGTTAATCAACCCTGAGCACTTCTACAGGTGATGCTGCTGATTGGTGGTCAGTGGGGATTATCTTGTTTGAACTTGTTACGGGAGTTCCACCTTTCAGTGCAGAACATCCAGAGGTAACTTTTATCGTTTAAGCTTCTTGGATAACAAAATGAGAAAACAAAAGAACACATGAAGAGCATGGACAAAATATATGTAGAAGTACATGTACAATGCTGAATTTGCTGAAAGTTATGGTGAGAGAATGTCCCTTGTATAAATGATTTTTAGATTACTGCTTGAAATTACACTTCTGGAAATACATTTACTCCTTCCATCCCAAATTTATTATACCTATTTCTATTTTGGGATGTCCCAAAATTATGTCCACATTCTAAAAGTTAATGCCACAGAATATATAAACTTCATAAGTTGTCCCTCTATATTTGATGTGTTTTGCAATTTCAATACCATTAACTACATTTCAAATCTGGAAATTGAGAACTCATTTAATGTTTTTAAACTCATTTAGTGACATAGTTGTTAATAAGTTGAGTTTTCTATAAAGGAAAATAATTTTGGATTGGATGGAGTATTATATATGTCCCGATAGTGCATACTATAATACAGTCTTTTTATATGTATATTAAATGTTTTCCATTTTGAACAATATAGGTGTTCCCTTAGCATAAGTAATTCAGTTATGGTTGGTATATAAAAGTGAGAAGTGACTTTCTCATATTCCACGAGTTCAATGAAATAGTCAACGGAAATGAAGATATATGTTTTAATGGTTTAGCAAAGAAAGAATAGTTTAAGTAGATATATGTCTCAATGGTTTAGGAAAGAAAGAATAGTTTAAGTAGAGGCTCACAGAGCCTGAAACCATACCTTGTCTTGGCCCTCCAAGAAAAGAACCCAGAACACCCTTATGCTATAATTAGTTGCTGGATGTGAAAAAGCATTTGATGGCTTATCTAGTGGGTTAAAACACTTGGTTATGATTACATAATTCAAGAAAATTTGGTTAAAATGTTATTAACAATTTGTCTCAAATTGGGTGTGCTTCTGAGAAAATCTAACTTGCATATGCAATTGGACTCCTACAGATAATCTTTGACAACATTCTGAGCAGGAAAATTCCATGGCCTTCTGTTCCTGAGGACATGTCACCAGAAGCTCAAGACCTAATCGACAGGTTGGTTACAATCTCCGATATCATTAGGTGTATAATTGGTTTGTTCCTTTGGCTGACAATGTCTTCCCACTTTCCTGCGGCTCAAGTGTGTACAGTCTCAGTCTCTTACAGACTTGTTTGGTGTTAGCTTGAGCTAGCTTTAATTGTGTTCTTGGCCTTTGTTTAAAAGCTTCTTCTATTGGCTGTTACCTTATTTCTTACTTTTGCTTTTAACTTTTCCAAATCAAAAGCCTAATTTTCCCAGGTTTTTTTGCCTTGTTTTATCCCGATTAACTAGCTTGTCTAAACGAGCTCTTAGATGTGGTTTTAATTTAGGAATCCGTAACAAACCTATGATTCCTACGTGGGCTAGTAAGTCTGCCATTAGATTCACGTACAAGGGAAAAGGGAACAAGTTGACTGTGGAAGAGTTTGAGGGGCTAATTGTCAATAATCAGAACAATGGGCGAGTAGTGCAAATTATGAAAACTCAAGGGTTTATTTTGCAATTGCAACAAAACCCAACTGCTTGCACCACAATTCTTTATACTATAAATAGAAACCCTTATCCTCGGATAAGGTTTATGGATTGGTTCTCTTATAGTCAGTTCCCTGTATTTCTTTCTTATTGAGTCTTGTTTAATCTTTTCAGTTCTTGACTTCATTATTGTATTTCATTTCAGTTAAGTTTAATATCAAAAATTGCCCCAACAATTATTGTGTTTCAGCATCTGTTTTCATTAATTTCCATTTCAAATGCTCCAATCTGTTTTGAAAAATCCTGAAATCCCTAATATCACTTGGTGGGTTCTTTACAGAATCATTTACAACATTTCAAGTTTATGGATAAAATACAATTTTCTTAATGCTGAAGCTCTCTTGTTCTCAATCTCAATAGGTCTTGTTTTCAAATGTTAAACCTTTTTCTCAGTTGAGTCCTTTTCTCTTTACTTGCTCGACTTCTTTTGTGAATGTTCTTCTGATACATTATTCATCACTACTAATATTCATTGTGAGAGAAAGGAACCAGATCATTGACTATTGCTATAGAATATCCCTTGTTGAATTTAAGCACAAGCAATAGACTTTTTTTTCTCAAATAATTGAAGTTCAAAAATAGCAAGTCACGGAGTTCTGCAAGGTCTCTTGATTCAGCTGCAGAAGCTGCATCCAACTAATTGGGGACATTGTTTGAATATGTAGGTTGCTTGTTCATGATCCAAATGAGCGACTTGGTGCAAAGGGATCCTCTGAGGTTGCATTTTGATTTTCCAGAAATGTTCTCATTTTTTTAAAAGTTATCCAGCTTAGGGTGATCATAAGATAGACTTACAGAAGGTGAAATATTTTTACCGTCGCTATGAATTTTTGACACCCTACAATCTGTGTACAGGTAAAAGCACACTCATTCTTCAAGGGAGTAAACTGGGACACCCTTGCCTTACAGAAGGTAGAATTGCACATATATTCATCATCATGATGCAAAGCTTTAAATCCCAATAAATTGAGGTAGGTCAAATGGAACCAGAATTAGATATCACGCCGTGTCATGAACGTGAATTTTTAGGCGCCACTCATCCCCATCCTTAGTAACTTGCTTGTCTATTTCTGAATATGCATGCCCTTTTCTATTACTTGTATCCACCATGTTAACGGCCCAACACGGTATCTTATTTTGGTTGTGGATAGTCTTCCACAAATTCTTGGGTTTAAGGCTTGGTGGTGGTTGATGTTGTTTTATTGAAGCATCTTACATTGTTTATATTCCTCAATGCATATTTTGAATGTAAAATATTTTCCAAAAACTTACTTTTTACTCAGATACAACGGAGCCTTGTGGTAAGTGCTTCCTTGCTGCCTGGTGCATTCATATTATTAACTACATATTGACACATACACAGGCTGCCTTTGTACCAAATCCCGACAACATTGAAGACACAAGCTACTTCGTATCGCGGTATACTCAATTTTCAGCTGAAATGCCCCGTGATTCAGTTTACAGTGACTCTGTTTCCGAGAGTGGTGACTCCTTGAATGATGAAGTTGAGGTAATTAACATCTAAATTTCTAGTAAAAGAGTTGCATGTTGATGATATGACAATCCAACAATTTTATGTTGGATTTCAAACAGTTAACTAAAGGTTGCCCGGTTTGACCTGTTAAATTTCTGTACACAATTCCATTGTTTTGGTTGTTGATTCCTTCAAAATGTAATAGTTTATACAAGATGTCTTCAACTTATATTAACAGGAAATGATAACTTTCAGTTTGAAAGTACCTTCCTTGATTTTGCTGCTGCTTATTTTTCGCATCTACTTCTAAGTTTCTAACAATTTGAAAAGGAGTTGAGAGTAGCTGAAATGAATCGATGAAATGTGGAAGTCCCAGCATACATGATTATCACCTTTTCTCCCGTCGCTTAGCAGTTTCTTTTTTCTTCTAGTTTTTTTTTTAACTGCTTTGCATTTTTAGTCACTTCACAAGATCTTTATTTGGATTAACCTTTATTTCTCAGGCGAGGGATGAATGTGGTGATCTTCAACAGTTTGACTCGAATGACAATCTGGCTTGGATGAACTTCTCCTTTAAGGTTAAACCTTTTATTCTTTTTCACTATTTCATTCAACTGCGGATGCATCTAACAAATCTTTCCTGGATTTGGTTGATCTATAGAGTTTTTGCTACTTAGTCACTCACTCACTTGAAAGAGAAGATCCAACATAGCAAGAGCAAGGCTATAAAAACAGAAAATAAAAGTTATATTTACTTATAGTTGTTTCAAATGTTAAAAGAAATTGAGGACATCATATTACTAAAGCTTTAATCTGATTTCGATCTTGTTGGCAGAACTTGTCACAGTTGGCATCGATCAACCGCGACGTGCTTTTACAGAATGGAAGAGATCCGTCAAAAGATTCCTCAAAAACCTCGTCTCTAACAGATGGTTCAAACTTATAGCTCCTTTTATCCTCCCGTATACCTGTGAAGAAGTAGATCAAGAAAGATTACTCGGTTATGAGCTTTTAACGGAAATAGTTATACCGACAAAAGATTCTGAAGGGTGGGGACCCGAGAAGGAATTTTACTTGACAAACATCACGAGGACTGTCGTGGAGTTCGATTACTCTTTCTCAGCATTGACATGCACAGAGATGTTACAAAAAAGAAAAAGAAGAGTGTACAGAGTAATACAAAGATAAATAGAAAAATGGGGTTCATTCATACAAAAGCGTTGTTATACATATATATATTTTTAGATATTGGTATTTGGTATCGATATAGATTTTATTCATGGACAATGCCTTTGCATGTATAGAACTCAACCATAGATAATGTTCTATTTTGACTTTGTAAATTTTTTTTTATTCACATCTAGTACTGTAATATCCAGAGCATTTGCCGAATTTTGTTCTGAACAGCAATGCTGCCTTTTGCGGTGGTTAGTAGCATCTTGCTGGTAATTCGGTTCATGTATCCTAGTTTTATCTTCGTCGAATATCGAATCTTTCAGTACTAGAATCACTCAATTTAGGAAATTCACAAAATTAACTAATAAATTATTATATTAAAAAATGGAGTTTCCTAACAATATCAAATTTATTTGGGTTTAGATTTGTTGAGGGAATTGACGTAGTGTTCGATCCTTTTAAGAGTTTTACAAACATAGACCATCAAAATTAGAAAAAAATAAAATAAAAATCAATTACGATATGAATTGGGCTGGACGTTTTGGATTCATTTGTTGTCCTTTTATTTGTATTCGTTGATGAAAATTGAGAATATATCAATTGGGTACCCTTATACCTCCAATTTATTTATTTATTTATTTTTGTGTATGTGTATGTATATGTGTGTGTGTATGTGTGTGTGTGTGTGTTGTGAAACGGATTTGAAAAGTCTTGTTTGGTTGAGTGCTGAGAAGTGTAGGTGAATGTTTCATGTGTTATTTTCATCAACTCTTTGTCACATGTTTCATGTTCTTCAAGTTCTAAAAAGTGGTAATTCGACCCGGAATTAGAAATAATAAATAACAAAGGTTACTCAATGAAGTTGAAATTATTATGGAAAACTTAAAAAGTTATTGTATGGGTGGCTTTTTAATATTGATGCAGTGTAGTATTTTATAAATTTTTTAAAATTATACAAGATGTTGGTTGCCTTAGTTGCAAATATTTAATTCCGTCTCCAACTCTACTTAATGATAACCAATAGCCGCACAATATGGAAAAGCAAGTAACAAATGCTATTATTGACTTTTTATACATATTTATATATAGAAATCTCTTGTATACTATCATACATGTCATACCAAGTATAAGAAGAAATAATTTTTAATTATAATATTAATCTATTTTTTCTACGTATCAATGTTCTATCTCTTACGTGGTAATACATATATGATAATATGTAAAAGATACTTATATACAAATATATATAAAATTTCACTCCTTATAAAAAAGTAAGGAACAAATGCTATTAGTGACATTTTATACATATTTATATATAGAAATCTCTTATATACTACCAAACATGTCAAACCATTGTATAAGAGGAAATGTTTTTTAATTATAATATTAATTTATTTTTTTTACGTATCAATGTTTTATCTCTTACGTGGCAATACATATATGATAATATGTAAAAGATACTTATATACAAATATATATAAAATTTCGCTCTATATAAAAAAGTAAGGAACAAATGCTATTAGTGACATTTTATACATATTTATATATAGAAATCTCTTATATACTACCAAACATGTCAAACCATTGTATAAGAGGAAATGTTTTTTAATTATAATATTAATTTATTTTTTTTACGTATCAATGTTTTATCTCTTACGTGGCAATACATATATGATAATATGTAAAAGATACTTATACACAAATATATATAAAATTTCACTCTATATAAAAAAGTAGGGAACAAATGTTATTTGGTATGACATGCATGGTAGAAAAGTTATTTGGCAGCATATATATATACATGATAGTATATATATAAGAAATTTCTATATACAGATATATATAAAATTCCACACCACACCTTCGAGTAAAGTACGGAACCAATGCTATTCGGTATGCCATGCGTACCACCTACTCAACCTTCTAAATGTTGACCATATGTTGCCAAAACTGAACTGAT
>MKEJ01068131.1:0-19470 GCA_001753735.1 Embelia ribes | reverse complement strand
GAAACAAAACACACTGGATCAAAATGGAGTAATTGTCAACATATAGAGAATATCAGTATACATATAGCCAAATCAGTTAACATATATGTCCTATCAGTCGATATATTTTCTATACACAACATCAATAACAAAGTAAACACCCTTGTTTACATAAACAACTTCAAATCAAGCTATGTGCTTGTACAAAAATAATAAGTACACGTTTACAACACTTGTTTAAACCCCAAAATGATACTACCCAACCTCGCTAATGCCTCAAATAAAAATATATTTGATCAAATGGGGCTATATCGCAAAATAGAAGAACAAAAATATGTACATAAACTACATCCGAGCACTTTAAGGATGACCATCACTCGCCTCCACACCTACATCACAAATATAATAAGAAAATATACAAATAAAAAGTACGAGTTAGATGACCAATCAATACGATAAATAAAAAACTAAGATGTACTCAATATATATATATTAAGGAACAAAATTCCATTATTATCAACTCATAGAAAAATATACAATAAGTCTCCAAATGCAACACATTCCCTTAAATACGAATCTCGACTACGAATGAAACGCATGTCCCGAATGCAACATATGCCCATGAATACGAATCTCAACTACAAATGCAACACTGGTCCAGAATGCAACACATGCCCCAAATACAACACATGCTCTACCACAAATCTCAATATACAAGATGGGAACATTATTCTTCTAACTTTTATAAAAGTAGATAATTATATACAATAACTATCTAAGGCACATAACCCAGGGTACATAACCCAGGACACACAGTCCAATTCCTGTGCGGGTTTTTCGGCTCTCACGATAAGGTTTTTCAGACCTCATTCTTATTTTCTCAAATCTTGAAATTTGATTTAAAGCAATTAATTGTCCCGAAAAGTAGTAACAGACTAAATGCCAAAATCCTGAATGTATATGCTCCTCTTATATATACAATTACATGACTATGTCACGAGATGTATATATTTGAAATCACGAGTTATAAATTGAACTACACAAGTTCGTATGTCATGAATGATTCCCCAATATATATATACACACACACACATACACACATACACACACCACAATATTTTTATCACGAAAATAATGCCTCAGGGATATGTCTCGCATATCACTAACAATTTTAGATATAAAACACGATCATATCATACACGGAACCAAAACTCGAAACCCTCGATATGTCACACACATCAATATACATACGAAATCTCAAATTTATATTGTTATTAGTAATCTATTCGCAACTCAACGCCTTCCAAAAGTCACTCTAGAAGCTACGCTAAAAATCCCCAAATTGACTCCACTTGACCCCTCGGTTTGATCTAGTAATGTAACTTGGATTGTAATGAATCTAGACATAAAAACGGTCTCCACTAGATAAGAAACAAGATAGACAAATTTATTTGATGTGCCTAAAAAATACGAAAATCAAGACATCTCAAACAAATGAGAGGAAAAACGAGACTTTCCTCAAAAGATAACCCTTGCGCTAAAGATCGCAAATATATAATTATTTTTGATGAACAACCACCTGAGATAGATGAAACAAGACGAAAAAGGTTGAAACTCAAATGTCCCCACACCAATTCTCTCTCTCTCTCCATTCAATGTAGAAGAAAAAGACGAATGACAAATGACTTATTAGTCACACCACACTCTTACACATATAACATATATTCTCCCCCCCCAATATATCACAACACAATAATTATATCTAATATAATAATTGTAAATAATATGAAATAAATAATATCATTAAATCATTTTTAATAATAATATTTATTCAAGAAAAGAATTCACTCTGAATTTCTGAAACGTTACAGGATTAGAATAGTTTGTGTATTTGTGTATTTCTAGTCTATTTTTGTAATTTGCATTAGACTAGTCGTGTTATAACTTCACAGAGCACGTTGTATTATTGGCTGGACGATTGTCACATTTGAACTTTATTGCAATTTTTTTTTTTTATTATTAATACATTTGAAACTTCCCAAAAAAAAAAAAACCTATCCTGCTTGGATCTTATTTTTATTATGGGATCTAGATGGTACAAGGAGGACTTTCTACCTTTGCATTCGAGGGCCAATCTCTGTATTGTATTTCCATATTGCTTTATAAAATTGACAAAAGATAATGAACATAATTATACTTTGTACAAATTCATCACCTAACTTAACTATAACCAAGTCCATCACACTTTGTTGACTTAATTTGCACTGCATATATTCAACTTCCATCTGCTAAACTAAAACCACGAGACCTTAAGCTATGTCTCCATATTTTTAGTTTTTATTTATTTATTTCAGTTCTAGTCTAATTAACTAAAACTATATCATCCACTTATAAAATTGACCATGACACTTTGTTTTGAATGTTTATGTCAATTTGTTCTTTCCTATTGCATATAAGAAATGGTTTGATATTGGTTTTTATACAACCCCATTGTAATAGTAAAATTCGATGTTATGTCCCTACACTTTTTGACATTACTAACTGCTTTCTCGTACATGTTATTCATTATATTTATAAATCACATGAGGCGTTTAGTTTAAAATACAAAAATATATATGTTGTCATGTATTTTTTCTTATCATAGTTTACTTATTTTAATTATGGTCATATATATATATATATAATTATGTATAATGTATTTACATCCATTTTCCCCATTTTTTTAAGTCACGCTTTCCGTCTCTCTTTTCCGTTCCAATCCATCTCTATTTTTAAAAGCGGCAACTATGCTTATGACATACATACCCATCCGTCCTCGGTGCGACTTTTCTAGATTACTTGCTTTCAACATATTATGCTTGTTTTAGGTTATTTTTCGCATTTTCTCCCCCAAGGAACCATTTCAATTTTATTCATATTTTGCATGTTTAAGGTTGATGGTTGTCTATGTGATCCTCATTTGTTGTATCTTATTCATGTTATTACTTCACCAGTAATAAGTACGTAGATTACTAATTAAAGCTTAATATTTGCAATATAATTTGTCCATTTGGGATGGAATTAGCAAATAAGAAATCATGTCATTTATTGAACCTTTATTTATGAGTTCTTAAATGTCTCAATTATGAGTTAAATATTTGCCATTATATGTCAACCCTACTTAAGTAGTACCAACGGCTGAAATTGAGGAAGAAGCACTATAATAACCAAAAATCAACAATCTGATTTTTTTTTAATAAATAATTTACAATATCATGAGCTACAGAGATAGATTAATTGAGCTTAAGTAGATGGAAATATAATGGGCTATTTTAAGTCCAAGGCCTAAATTATATTGTTGAGCTTGCAAAAACTCCAGCAGTATTGTTATTGATTGTTCAAGCAAAAAGCTCTACATTTCGTATAAGACTTTGATCAATTACGAGAAACATATATAGCCTAATATTAAAGTTCCTTGCATTTGTAATGAAATTTTACAATAACATTTGATTACACTTTCGAAGTCCTGTGCTAATTGGCATGTGTTGTCGAATTTGCAGTGTCAAATCGACGATTGAGAGGTACAAGAAAGCTTGTTCTGATGTTTCAAACACTGGATCTGTTTCCGAAGCTAATACTCAAGTAAGTAACCTGAGACCCTGCCTTATTTATGTGAATTTTGTTGTTCTAGTCATACCAACCGTAATGCATTAAAGTTTATTGTCAAGGTGATAATGAAGAAGATTAGTTGTTTATATTTGGGTAAGTAATAAAGAAGATTAGTTACGATTTGTACTTTTGGAAATGGAAATTTGCACGCAAGATTAGTCTATGGAGCCTATTTCATTAAGCAAAATATGCATATGGGACATACTTCATTTGACTGTGTTTTTATGTTACTCTTACTTAATTAAGTTTTCAAGAACATCTACAAATTTTTGTGTGTGTTATTTGTTAATTTTGCAAGGTTGATATGATGCTAAAGTTTGATCGGTTATAAGGGTGAAGCGGCCTTCACAAAGTACCAAATATTCTACACAGAAAGGATAGGAAAAACACTCTTAACTACAAACGTTTGTAACTACCTAAAGAACTAAAAGTGTGCCGTCAAGCATACGTATTTTTAGTTTTCACAACATCTCATAAATGGTTTAAAGAGTTGAAGGCCACCTTATAACAGATGAAAATGTAGTGTGATCTATGAGAAACTTGTCTATTTAATGCTAACATCTCACAAGACTTAACTTGAATACACAACGGATGAAGATGTAATGTTACCATGAGAAGCTTTTATATATCATTGGCTAAGCTTGAATCAACTGTTTGCACTGTATTGTAACAACAAAAGTTACCTCTAGTAATTGGTTAACTCAATTTAGTAAATATTATACAGAGTGGTATATAGATTCAAGGTGTGTAATGTTCGATTGCCTTTCAAAAAGAGTGGTCAGCTTTCGATTATTTCATACATGTATCGTGATTTCGTTAAGATCCGTGTGCAATTTATGTATTCATGGTTTTAACTTTGACAAACATAACACTGCATTTTAATATTTTATGTTTAAATTTTTGCAGTTTTACCAACAAGAATCCGCTAAGCTGCGCCGACAAATTAAGGATATGCAGAGTTCAAACAGGTACCCTCCATGTACCGGAACATGATGACATCATTAACAAAAGTAATCTTTTTTTTTTTATTATAATATTATACGTTAACAAATTATTTTCAGGAATATTGTGGGTGAATCGCTTAGCTCTCTAACCTTTAAGGAGATAAAGAATCTGGAAACTAGAGTGGAGAAAGCAATAAGTCGAGTTCGCGCGAAAAAGGTCATGCTACATACTTGAATTTACTGTATTGCATATGCACTTATTTTTGGGTGTTCGTCGTGGTTTTTATGAATTCATTAACATGCTTGTATTTTAGCAGAATGAGTTGTTGTTTCAAGAGATAGAGCAAATGCAGAAAAGGGTGAGTTAACAATCAACTCCACAGTCTCTATACTAGTTATTATCTATGTTACTGGAATGACTAATATTCGAACGTATTGCGAATTGGTACGCACGTTTCGAAATGTGGTACATCTCCATACCAAATCGCAAAATTTAGCAAATCAAGTCAATTCAAAACAATTGCACTCTTAAAATTTGTTTATATAGAAAAATATAATATAGACAAGTAAAATATTGATATTATTTCTATTAGTTTTAAGTTTGAAAGTCTTAAATTTTATATTTCAAAACAATTATAGAAGTTTAAGTAAGATTTAACTAGATATTGACTTTTATGAAACTTATTATGTTGGCCTCATATATGCTAAAGTAACCTATAGAAGGCTATTCCTACCATACCACTTTTTACAATATGTAGCATATCACGTTCCTGTTTTCGTTCCTCGTTTTGGAACAATCTGCGTTTCAGGTAACATAGGTTATTATGTGAGGTTATGCATAATCATATTTAATTGTGGGACAGTGGTGATAGTATCAATGTTTTAAATATCGTCCATTACCGTTACGTAACACCATAACGGTTTCGGCTTGCACCATTACCGTTACCGTTACCATTACCGTTACCGTTACGATTAAGCTAAAATAAATTTCGTAAAGATGAAAAATATTCGTGACTCTGATTTCCACTATCGTTACATTACAACCATTACAGTCCAAAACTGTTACACCGCCATCGTTACTGTTATGGTAGCCGCTGCTTTTATTTAAAACATCGGATAGTATGAAATGTGGAATTGCACTTTTATAAATTTTAACATGATACTAAACAATGTATAGTGAGTAATGCAGCATAACTAGTGTAGTTCAATGCTCAGTTGTAGAAGATTGAACTATGCTTTTGAAGCCAGGTCACACCAGGGTTTCATTTTGGAATGGGCTAGAAAACATTGTTATCGCGAGTTGATTAACTAAGCAAAAAAATTGGCTTTTTAAGACTTAAAAAATCTAGGTGTATCTAGCTTATATTTTCGTGTTTTTTTTTTTTTTTTTTCTTACAAACAGAAAGGGAATAGTGGTAATTTATTCCAAAGATGAAAAGTGTCCATTATTTTTTAGAAATGGGATAAAATAATTGTGAATATTACTTATGCACGGGGGGATTAGAAAAAGAATTTTTTGAGAATATAAAAAACGTGACTACCAATTAAATTGACTTTCAACATTTCCGTGGGGGTAAAATGGGAAATATTACAGGGAGTTCAGAAGGGGGCTCGTCAGGAGCGGTGGTGGAGGTGGCTTCGTCGCCCAATAGCGTGGCGTCTGCTTTTCAGGTGGATTTTTGGGCCTTCGGGGGAGGGAGGAAGAGGGACTCCGTCGAGGCCGCAACTGGAGGAGAAAGAACTACGCCGTCTCGGGCTAGCGAGGAAGATGAGAACGGCCACACCAGAAAAAAACTCAGGCTGTCTAAAGAACAAGCTGCTTTTCTTGAAGAGAGCTTCAAAGAACACAATACCCTTAATCCGGTAACTTCTCCCTCCCTCGCATCGTGTACATTCATACATACATGTGATATATTATGCGTACCTGTTAAAAATAATAAATAATATAATTTGACTCTCCCTAGCGGCTTAATTTTTTTTATGTGACATGGTCTCAAATGACCTAATAGCGCTCGACTGCTCATTGCTCGTTTCGTTATTTTGTCATTCATTCTTCGTTTCTTTGGATTCCTAATAACCAAATTTTTTAATTTGTATTTACTATTTGGGGACCCGCACAGAAAAATGGTGACGCTGTAAAAACTGTTCGAGTGTTATTTATCCAAATATGATGCCGAAAAATATATTGCACGAGATTTATTTATTTGACCTTATTTTAGTATAGGAGTCGGTGTTTAACTACATACATACCTGCATAGGAAGATTGTTTCAAAGTATTTGATGGAAAATAATTTTGTATTAACAATAATGCACAGCATACAAATATTTGTACGATCCATAACCTTGTGCGTTTTAATCACATATTCATATCTTTGAGAAAAAAATCGCCAAATAGGATATGACCGCACAACTTTATGCACTATCTACGTAAATGATTGTGATTGTGTACATCATTTTTCTTAATTTATTTGTTGCTGTGATAGAATTTGAATTTTTGAATAACAACACAAGTCGTGTAATCCTTGTTTGGTCGTATGTCACGATATTTACTTACTCATATAGATGTTTCTTAAGCGTTGCGTATTCCTTGATTATATTTTCATACGTGTTCATGTGAGATGCAGAAACAAAAGCAGGCACTTGCAAAGCAGCTGAATCTGCGGCCTCGACAAGTTGAGGTCTGGTTTCAAAATCGAAGAGCAAGGTACACGACTAGTCTTTTGTATTTGTGCAACTAAACGCTTCTTCCGTCCCAAATTAATAGTTTAATTTAATCTTTCACTCGGATTAAGAAAAAATAAGTCAACAGTGGTTGTAACATTTGATTTCTGGCTTATTTTACTAATATATAATATTCACTGAAAATGAGGAAGGTTTTATTTGTTTATAAAAATTAGATTTAATGAGTGTGTGTGTATATATATATATATATATAATTAAAGTCTTAAAAGAGACTAGTTTTTAGGTTAGTAAATTTGTCTTTAATATAGGACAAACAAAATATAAAAGATGAACTATTAAAATAGTCAAGAGAGTGTGTATATACATATATACACAGATATAATGTTATATCTGTTCACAATTTTTATCCAATTTTCTTACTTGCTGATGTGACAAAGAGAATCTTTGAATGTAATTTATTTTTAAATGCATTGGAGTGAAAGACATTTTTAAATGCATTGGAGTGAAAGACTGGATCTAAGGAGTGAATAAGAGAATAAGAGAATCGGATAAAAATTGCATACGAGTGTAACAATGCTTTTTCTCTCCCTATATTATATGTACAGTTAGGGATGTACGTTGGGTGCATTATTGATTGATCTTTTAAATGGATCTTAGTTTAAATAAGGAAATTTGCTCGTCTTTTGCAGGATAAATGCGTTCATGCATTAATATATATATATAGTACCACTTCTTTGTGTGACACGAAGTCCTCGTGTAGTTAGTGAACTTCTTTAAACGTTTCATTTATTGCTACATTCAATTCACCTGACGGTTTGTTGTGTATCTGACCAATTTGATATGAATTATAGACTTGGGATTCCAATAGTACTTTGAAAGATTTGAATATATATGTGTGTGTGTGTGTGATTAAAACGTGTGTTCATATATTCATATATGAGAAATATTGTATTTCTTTCATTTCCCAAGTCTAATATATTCATATGAATATTGGGTATTTGACGGTTTGTTGGGTGGGTATTCGACCAATTTGATTTGAGTATTATCGTGTTTCATTCATTTCCATGTGATTCGTTTTCTTAGGGTTTTAGTAGTAATTTTTTCTTTGTCAAAGTCAATTAATATCTATCTAGACTTGGACTAGCATAAATGATGGTGTGATCTCTATTTCTCGAAAAGATAAATGCCAATGCAATTTTTGAAAGAGTTTCTTAGACTTATTTGGTATTAGCTAGGTGGTCAAATTTTGTGTAATATAACTTGGACCTTGGTCGATTTAGAAAAGGTCAGATGATAATATTACATAAAACAAATTTCTCGCTCACTTGTACAAGATCTTTTAATGAACCAATTATTCACTAAAAACTGTCTGGATCCATTATGGTTTGTTTGGTTGCAGCTACAAACCTAATAAGCTGAGTTATTTGGTATTTGCTGAAAAATCTATCTCCAATTGGCTTGAAGCTTTAAGTGTTTTTTGGGTAAAAAAGGCAAAAAAAAGCTAGCTATCCAAACATTAATAAGCAAATAAGCTGGTGGACTTTTAAGCCCTTACCAAACAAGCCCTATATATATATATATATATATATATTGACAATTTAACCATAAATGATGTCTCTACTCTAATTTGCAGAACGAAGTTGAAACAGACGGAGGTTGATTGTGAATACTTGAAGAGATGTTGTGAGACACTAACTGAAGAGAATAGAAGGTTACACAAGGAGCTACAAGAACTTAGGGCCTTAAAATCTTCCAACCCATATTACACGAAACTCCCTGCTACCACTCTCACCATGTGCCCCTCCTGCAAGCGCACCAACTCGACCAGCTCTGCCCCCACGTCATCAGCTGTTGCAGCCACCACCGGCCAAACTGTTGGCTCAAAGAATGTTGCTGACCCATCATCTAAAGCCGCCCCTTTCCCACTTGCTAGGCCCAAATTCTTCCCGTTCTCGTCCCACAGTAACCAACCCCAAAAATCCGCGGCCACTTGAGGAAGAATAGAAGGCCAAATATGACGGTCAAGGGTTTGTAAATTTTGTGGCGGTTTACGTTTTTTTCGAGACAAGGTTTTGAAAATATTAAGGGCACTTTTGTTTGATCTGTTGGGGGTTTGTGTAGGCCTTTGTGTGAATCTTGTTGGGGGACAAGCATGTTTGAGTGACTCAAAAAAACATAGACTAATATAATTATTACTTGAGATCATTTCCCCCCCATCTTTTCCCATCATTTTCTCGGGAAGTTATGTTGAGGGGAAAGAATAGGAACAAGTTTTGTATGTTCTCAACTAATGATGATTAATATTGTTGGTTTGTAATGGTATTATTTATTGTGTTTTATTAACCTATAATTTACAACCCTCCAATTACACCAACTCCCTCCAATTTCACATTTCATAAAGTTTAACATTATTTCTTTAAGTTCGTATTATACAAACTCTTGAGAAATGAATGGACGAAAATTGTGCATGCCCCACTCTTTAGCATTTTCCATCTTAGTCAATTTGTTTTCGAGAAAAAATATGCACCAAAGTTTGGCATTTTAGAGAGAATGTCGTGTATTTGACCTTTGTATTAAGTTTGTTCACATGTGGTTATAATTGGGTAGATGTAGAATTGATGTTAATACGATTGAAGTCAGTCAATTACTCTTTCCGTTTCATAATATCAGTTATTTAATATTAATGCATAAGAATGAAAATGATCAATGGTCATAGTTTTAGTAAAGAATAGATATATTCTACCAAAATACTCTTCATTAAAATTTAGTTGGGATAAAATTACCTTATCTCACTTTCAAGTTTTCAAATATTTTTTGTTTATAGAGATATAAGGAGATAGAGCAAATAACATTGGGATTGTTTGGAGAAGATAAACTCAAATCTAAGTTTCAAGAATTTTTACTTTAACCCCCTTAATATCTAAGTTTCAAGAGTTTTTACTTTAACCCCCTTGATGTCTAATTTTAACAGTTAAATGACGCTAAAATTTCCATCTAATCCCCAAGTTTATAAATCATAATACTATGATCAAAGTCATAAGTTGGGTTGTGACAAATTAATTTTAAATTTAATATTTAAAAATAATTAATGAACTTAAAACTACTAAATATGACATAAACTAATGCTTTAAGTATATAGAAAATAATTTTAATAGTTAAATAATAAATGATTATAATTTTATTTCTATTTATGTAAAAAAGTTTATTTTTTAAATTATTATATAATAAACATATAATTTAATTTTTAATATTTAAACTATATAATAATTAAGAATTAAATTTAAATTTTATATTTTAAAATTTTAATGTTTAATGCTAAAA
Organism: Embelia ribes; assembly: GCA_001753735.1. NCBI lineage: Eukaryota > Viridiplantae > Streptophyta > Magnoliopsida > Ericales > Primulaceae > Embelia > Embelia ribes. The sequence goes on along the minus strand of MKEJ01068131.1, from coordinate 8,896 downwards.
AATAATAGTTCTTTATTAAGCAATTCTATTTATATGATGGATTTTTATAAAAATAAATTTACTTATATTTTTCTTCTATCTCATCATTTCTATTCTTATTTTTCTTAAAATTATTTTTTATTTATATAACAAATTAATAAATTAAATAAAATTAAAATTATAAATTTAAAGATAAGAAATAATAATATTTTTAATTTACAATTAAACAGATAATATTTCATATTTAAACATATTAGTATGTGTGGAATTTTAAGTGTTGAATGATTAAAGATATAAAAATAATATTTTAATACAATAGAAAATGTGATATATAACATGGCACATAAACAAAAATTCTGTAAAATAGTGATATAGCTTAATTTTTCTGAAATTTATAGAATTATAATCTGATGCAAATGCAATTACGATTCAAATAAGTAAATTTCTAGAACGAAGAGATCAACAGATGATTCCATTTTAAAAAGGCATTTCAAATAGGCAAAAGTACCCTCGAAATTTCGAGAAACCGAATAATGAAAACCCACAAATTACCAAATATAATAGACCTTTGAAAGCTGTACACTTATGCACGAGAAGAAGCCGAAAAAAGGCAAAATCAAAGAATTACAAACAGAAACAAAATTGAAGAAGACCAAATCAAAAGAATGAAATGAATATAATACAAACTAAAAAAAACTCTTTCATGATTTACATCGTATAAGCAAAGGAGAAGAACAAGAATCGGCTGCACCTGCATGAATTGCTTTGACCAATGCAACAAAGTTGAAAAGGCAACTTTCGGAAAACAATTCGAGCTTCCATTCCAAAGGGTGTGAAGCTCTTGCTTTGTTTTCGACTTTCTCTAAACTGCAGAACTCTGTTGTTGCATTTTCTAATGTTAAGGTTACTCTCCAACCCTCTATGGCGTCGATGACCTAAGAAAGGGATCAGAAAGTTCTTATCCTGTGTATGTATGAATGGTAAGAAGTAGACACGCATGACGTAACATGGTTTTTTTTTATTGGGAAATTTGACATCAAAAAGGATACGAGATAAGAGATTGAACTTGAACAGGATCAACTAAGATTAGTGTAGTGAATCTAACAAGATCAGTCTCCAAAAGAGATTGTTGTTCTTTAGAAGACAATGTAAGCAAACTTAACGCAAGTACAGAAGAACGAAATACAGCATCAGAAATAATAAAATGTATGAGCCTAGAATTCGCATTGGTTAACCTACCATAACCATCAACCTATTGGGATGGATAGAATGGCTCTAACCAGTCCAGTAGAAACATACCCTGATGCAACTAGTCACTACTTGAAAAATAACAGTCCCACCTTCTTTCTCTGTATTAGTGATCAAGGGTCTTATAAATTAAGGCAATAAGTACTTACGATCTCAGATACATCGCTGATGCAGCAACATGAATGAAGGGAGAAGTATGGCGACATAGCAACGCTAAGAGAATCACATTTCATGAAGTCTTCAGTGCACACAAGCAAATGCTGTTCAAGAACAAACAATGATCTTGACAGCCATATATCTTCTGCCCAATTTCAAAATATAGCGACTTAGTGTTTAGAGATGAATAACAGCCAAAAGAACTACGGAATACAGTAACAGACCCGTCATGGCACAGATATAAAAACAAACATTTTACCACAATTTGCTTTAAGAGGTAGGCTGAAACTATAATTGAACAAAAAGAGACAAACAGGAATTTAATGCATTCCCATCTTGGACAGGCCTCCTTCCACAATTCTATTTCCAAAATTGGCAGTAACATTGGTCCCTTGAGGACAAAGCAAAAGAATGTTAAAAGTCTTCACTTCCAAGTACTAAGCTGACTACATAAATATTATGTCAACCTTGGAACGCCTTTATTTCTTGACTCTCGAGTTTTGAAATGCTACTACTAGAACACTTCATGGTGAAAACCACAGATACACGAATCAGAAATTGCACTCAATTTTATTTTTCCTTACTACTTCATGGTGAATCCTACAAATATACAACCACCACCAATGTAAAAGACGTGGGATGATATAAACCTAACTAAGCTAGCAATTCCATGGCATCACCATATGGTCCATATCACAAAAAATGACAAAAAGAGCATACCTTTCATATCGTTGCACCAGAAAAGTACCATTGCATACTGGAACATGCTCAATTTCAAGCATCCACATATGTCCCTTTGGAATAATTCAACCTGGACCTGCTCCACACTGCCAATTTCAATTAAAATAAACGTCTGAGTTTGCGGAAGCCTTGTAAGTGTTTCACACTTTGGCAAAAGAAGACAAAAAAAAAAAAACAGAACAAATGGATCACCTTTTTGTGCAGCAAGTCTGTTTTCTCATATCTGAATCCAGGCCATGCAATAGGCAGAGTAATTGCGTAGACTTATCCACACTTCTGGTGATGAGCAAATATGTTCCTCCATTTTCAATATAAACCCTAATACATCCATGAAGGATATCTTTAGAAATATCCTGGAAGCCGGTAATTTATTAGTTCTTGGGTAGTTAAACCCACTAACCTCAAAAACTGAAGTCCCAGCCCAAACAACACTAGTCTAACGTCTTCCACTCTGTGGCAACCCATTAATCTGATACTGATTTCTGCAAAATACCAACATGTTAACAATACAGACCTTGTATGAACAATATTGGATACACAAAAAGAGGGTATGCCCTATGCATAAACCTGCTCTAAAAATAAAAATAAACCTAACCTGGCCCATCATGATTTGAATTTATGAGCATTACATACAACTTGGAGTCACTGCTCAGCAATAAGGCAACTTCTCTGCATATTGATAGTAGCAAGACAATAAGACAAGGAAGAGCAGCAATCACGGAACAAAAAGTGCTCAGTCGGTAGTGACTAGAAGATGGTTAAGAATGCTGAAACATCAGATGGTCTGCTAAAGTGATTCCCACAAAATGGATTTAAAAAATGTTTCAATCCAGTAAGGTAATTAACTGGTAACATCGAATGCAAGAGTTGAAGACTTGCCATTTGATCAATTCTGTAATTTGTCATGAGCTTTGTTATCTCCATATTCTCATAAAGTTTATCCAAGAAATATCCATTTTGGAAGGAAAAATGAAGAAAAAAATAACGGTGTATAAGAATTGATCTATAAATAATAATTATGAGAAAGGAATTAAAAGCTGCAATTCATGCCTGGCCGACAAAACAAAATTTCTAAGTGCACAGGAAATCATTTTTAATGGAGCTTACGATGACCTTCGAGACACTCACCTCTCTTTGTCTCCATTAGTCTGCTCAATTATGCAATTGCAAGTAATGCACCTTTTGCAAATTTCACCAGCTCCTTTATCTGCAAAGTCTGTATTGAAGTAATGCTCAAGGAAACTTTCTGTATCCAGTGACGAGGATTTTGACCCAGAAAAGCTTCTCACCCCATCAGTACTTGACGTAATTCTCATATCACGTGATTCTCTACCATGATGAATTGGTAGTTGTTGTCTATTTTTTATTTTATCCACACAAAGATTTAGATCACCATTCAAGCTCAGTTTTGATTCGATCTTGCCAACAATTTCATTTATTTCCTCCACCAGTGTAATAAGCCTTCTTTGGGACTTTCTGTTCCTGTTTTTATTCCCCAACCAATCATTTACTTGCTTCATGGAATGTAAAACTTCACCATCACACTCATCTGAATGAAGATTATGGTGTCCTCTGAATCTAAGAACGCCCGAGATTGGTTCAGCATTTGAACCGGAGATACGTAGTCCATTTTGGGCTACAAGAGAAACCCCATTCCTCCTTTCATATAGCGTATCCTCAAAATGGCGTAGGGTTGAGTAACTGCTTCTCTCAGATAATTCTTCAATCAATGCCAAATCACTATCAGGAATAGATGGTCCATATTCAGAGAAATCATCTTCGCCGCAACTGGTATTACTATCAGATGATGCCACTGAAAAAGATCCAGCAGATAACTGCAAATATTCTTCCATCAAGTTGTGGCGACGGTGGAGAATGTCATCTTGATATTGAGGAGGTTCCCTCAGTTTTCTTTCCCCTCTTGGGACTGGAATGAGATCAGGATGGCAGTTACCAGCTCCCCCGGATTTTTCATTCCCTTCATCAGTGTGAGACTTTGCCTGCTCTTGCTTGCCATCTGTACATCCAGCAACAGGCTCAAAATTCCCATAGGTATCCCCGGTGGAGAAATTAGATGTTTCACTGATCCCACCATGATAGTGATGAGAGTTAACATCAAATGAATGGTCTGCAACTGAGCCATTTGATTTTACAATATTTGTACTCCTCCCATCTTCAGAAGCTTGAACAGTGTCAGAAACATATCGTGAGCTCTCGCCAAGATAGCTTTGTCTTGTATCCTGAACCGGATTGTCTTTATCAACATCAAAAGCTGATGTCTGATTATTATCGGTGCTCAAACAATTTTCAGAATCCTGAATCAACCACTTCTTGAACTCCTGCAACCATAGATCAGACCGCTCTTTTTTCATTTTTTCGATCCTTTCCACCAAATCAACAATTTCTGCTTCCTCATCTGAGATGATGTCCTCCACTTTGGAGTGAGTCTCATTCTCGCATGCCACCGACTCTTCATCCGAGTTCGTATGCATGCCTAGTGCTTCACCTTCGATACAAGCAAGACGGGAATGTCTCTTCTGCAAGGGGAGGGAATAAAAAAACATTACATCAGCTAACACCTTAGGTATTAAAGTGGTAGAATAAGGAAGAACAACAGATAACCTGACACTGGAAGGAGAACTTTTTTTTTTCTAATCTTTGAAAAGACAACTTAATTCCATCAATAGCATACCCTTTTTGTATTCACAGTTCCCTCCAGCTTCGTATCACCTTTCGCAGGAGAATAAAATCCAAAACTAGCAGGTTGTTTCTGTCTACTTGCAGTGATAATTTGCACCCTCCAAAATTCTCTTGTAGAGATTTTACTCCCATCCAATGTCAACTAAATCAGCCAAACCATGCAATGCAGAATTTATCTTTGTCAGGAACATGAGCACAGGAGGAATAGCAATTTTCCATTTTCTGTGGTAAAACCTTTTCTATTATTTTATCTTCTATTGGCAAGCACAAACACACTAAAAGCACTTAATGCAACAACTTACTTTATCTGGATATAGGAAAAGGCTGAATACTTGAGATCTGTACCACCGTGCACAACATATAGGATTCCCTTCCAACCACAGGCTTAAGAGAGATGGAAACCCTGCAAGGATCTCCAGCTCTGAAAAGTTGGAAATTACATTGTAGGAAAGATCAAGGCCTTCAAGGCATTTCAAATTTTCAATTCCGCGCAAGGTTGTTAGGGTATTGTTCCTCAGAACAAGTTTAACGAGACGATTGGAGACCTGCATAAGGAAAAAGATTGCTACGTTGAAATGAAAATATTCAATTCAATTATAAAATGTTCAAATGCTATAGGTATGACCACAGACCACACTAATTAATCTGTAAGATTATGCCTTACCTTTTGTACTTTGATACACATACACATGTCATAGCATGCTAACACAATCAGAAATCTTTAACGAAACCAAAATTGAAACTTATTTGCATCATGTGAAGAAACATAAAGAATGCGGAGGAGATGCTCATTTTTCTCAAGCCACAAGAAAATAATATCCATCTTTTCCCCTTTTTAAGTTGATCAACATCTCTTGAATAATCACAATGCCCAATAAACCCTTTCTAGTTAACTCATCCAAGAGTTAGCACCAAGAAAATAGACACAAACGTGGATAAAAATAATAATAAAAATAGTGATGTCACAAGGAAGACTGCTACGACAGCAAGGTACTAATCCCACTATTATATGGTAACAACGAAAACAATATCCATGCTGTTTGCGGCACTTCTAAACGATGAAATAATGAAAAAATGGGAACACTCAAGGCATTGAAAAGTCTAATTCCGTAAGAAATCATCTAAGAAGACGTAACTGGAAAAGCACAAAAGTAGCATGCCCATGCTACAGGCACTCTTTTCCTACAACATACTAAGTCCCGTCCTCAAGGATCATGTATGAAGAAAGGCAATCTCCTCTTCAAGTTAGAAACCATGGAAGCATATGCGACTACTGCATTTTACTATCAAAAGGGACATTGGGTTCATTGTAATGAATATTCAAATACTTATTTGCTATGGTTGCACCCAGTTCAGTTTGGTTTTGTATCGCACTTGTGACAAATCAATTATCTTTGAAAAGAGCGGCGATTACCTCCTCAGGAGCATTTTTGGTGAATATCTCAATCAGGGCACATTTAATTAGTTTTATATTTTCTTAACAAAGATAGGCATCAAGCTGTCAATTATGAAAGTCAGTAACTGCAACAGACAACTACTTTTTGTAATCTCAAACATCAAACACTTGCCTCGGTAAACGATGCAACTGTTCTCAGTTGATTAAACCCAAGATCCAAGTGCTTCAATCTTGAGCACTTCCTGAGATTATCCACTTTTGCAAACTTGTTTCTACTTAAATCAAGGGTTTCAACAACTGGGAGGAGCTGCAGGGACTCATCCATGAGTAGCAAACCATTGACAGCGCCTGATACAAATGACAACCTGTTCCACAGTGGGGAATCTTTAATCTCTGCAATTCTACTTGCAAAGACATGCCGCAATGCATCCTAAAATACAAATACACAACCATAAGAAATGAAGAATTCTGGCAGCATCTAATATTAAGAATCAGCAAATCACAGATGTACAAAAATTCATGAGCAGATATACAAGAAAGAATAATATCCACAATGTGCATAATTTCAGCCAAGCCCTTTTCTGTTTTCAGATGGTCCAAGTCCGATGGCCATCCACCAACAGAGTTGATTTCCAGGATTATCACAAACATCATACAAAGAAAACAAGCTCAAGCATGTTACAGACACTGATAACACACAAATGGAAAGAAAGCTTCATATCAACACAAAAAAGTGATACTTCTCAAATCCAGAAGGAAAAAAATGAAGGGCACTCCCGGGTGGCAACTTTCAGCACTGAACTTCTAGGTTGATTGTAAAATTGAAACGTCAGGTAAATTTTCTTCATTCTCTATTAGTCCAAGATTTCAAAACGAGACCAGTTCTGGCTAATCCACTTTTAGCACTGCTTCAATTAGCAGCTAACCAGAGACTCTGTTCTGGTAAAAATTGTGGTATCGCAAAACAATCTCAAGAAGGAAATAGAGAGTGAGAGAGAGAGAGAGAACCTTAATGATTGTCAAGTTATCAATCTAAAAGAATTAAACACAAGCGAGCGAGCGAGAGAGAGAGAGAGAGAGAGAGAGAGAGGTAACTACACATATACAATGTCAATGGTATCAATTTCAAAGAACGATGTTAAGCCTGGATGCAGAAAGGAAAAAGGGGGGAAGCTACAAGATTCAAATCAATAGTTCTTATCATTAAAATAACATCTGCTGAACTGTAATTTTATTAGCTGCTGAAATAAACCAATATGCTTTGACATTTGATCATCGCTCACATGTAAGACATCATGGTACACTACATCAGAAAATGAACGAAAACTTTCCGCATCATTTCACTCTTTAATAAGCAAAATTGCAAAATTAACAAAAGCAACAAAATGCTTCCACTACAATATTGACTTCACTCAGCAACCCACCCTATTTAAAACAGCTACAGCTCGCAGTTGTAACTAAAGTCGAAAGCCACTATTGCTTAAAGGAAATTGTTGGGGGAACTTTACACAAAAGACATAGTTGTGGGACTTCACATATAATATCCACCAAGATATTGATGAGGTTAATGTTTCCTTGAAAGTCCTTTACAATGGAAGATGGCTTCCATTGCCTAATATATATTTGGTGGGAACAATTTCGCAACAGAAATAGCTTCCTGTTTCTTACCAATAGCAAAACAGTTTGGCTAGATCACTCTTCCTCCTAAATTTCGGAATCAGAGTGAATGTCAAAGGCATCTTGGAAAAATATGCTTGTATTTTACTGTTCTGGACAATACTATACCAGTAGGACTAATAAAGTACATTCGGTGAAAACACATAATACTAGTATTTTAAGGTTCCAATCAGTGCCGTGAAAGTTTTTGACTTCACCAACTTCCCTAACCAGGGATGCAATGGAAGGTTTGCTAGAAGGCTTCATTCTTGCCTTTGCCCCATGCCTAAGAACTTAAGAGCATAAAGATATTTCCAAATGTTGCACATATTATATGCTTTCACATTTAAGCTGCCGAACAGCAAAGTAAAATTGCAAAGTAAATGAGTAACACCACCAATAGGCGAAGTTAATCAGTTCCAAAGACAATCAGGGAAAAGGTACCTAAAAGGAAAGCATCTACTGTGGAAGTCGGCATTGTGGTCGAAGCAATAATGACAACATATAAGTGTATCTACACTACGTATACATGGCATGCTTCCACATTATGCTTTCCGATAATAACATGACATAAATCATGAAATGAACTTACAAGTAGAAGCACAAGCTTACTTTCGTGTCGTAAAAATCTAATAGACAAGCATTTATTGACTAGTAATGATATACATACCTACGTTCATGTACAGAAAGTGTATGAACTCTTAAGTGGTAACATCTAGCGTGTGATGCTACCACATAAGAATCTGTATACTCTCTGTGCATGATTGCGGAACATGAATCAGTTTCCAATTTTCACTCATGAGAAAAGAAAATGCCATCCGCCACACAATCAGGTAAATCATTGCCTATCATTTCCAAATCGCTATTCATCAACTGATGGGAAAATATAACAAGCATAAAAGGTGAAGTTCAAAAACAAAAAAAATGCGCACAGGATTAGGGTTGTCCCACCGGTGCCCCTAAGTAATTATAACCTAGATATGAAGGATTAAACCCAATAAAACCCTCCTCCCATTGGCA
>MKEJ01068127.1:0-14328 GCA_001753735.1 Embelia ribes | reverse complement strand
TTTTTTTTTTTTTTACATATTTATAAATTTTTAGCGGGCTATGGGTTCATATCTCAGGCCTACACGTCGGGTACGGACAAGTGTCGGGTGAGAGAAAATATGAGGGGATCCAGGGCCTACCCAAAATGGTTTGGGTAAGGTACAAGTCTAGACCCGACAAACCTGGACCAGGTCTGGACCTGACAGGTCCGGATAAGATTCAAATAACCTATCAAATTGCAGACCATTTTGACAACCCTAGTTAGAGAAGCTGAAAAAGTTGTCTATCAAAACATTGAGATCTTTTTTGTTAAAAAAATTGAAGTCCAAATATCAAAATTTATTATAGGCTTATATTGATTTTTCTAAATTTTGTCATCGTATTTATCGTTTCACAAATAGTTGAATAAATGATATTTAAGGTTTTTTGTTTTTTTTATGTGTTATTCAATTGATTATGGTCAATTCTATTAGCATATCACCTACTATTTTTGGCACCTCTTTGCTAAAGGCATTATTCTAGGACATATCAATAATGTTATTAGCGCCACATTAATTAAATTGGATTTTTTTTAAACTATTGCTATCATTAGTTTTTCCTTAAGCACACCATATTAAAATTATTAAAATACCCAAATCCTTTAATTTCCTTTCAACACTTCATCTTCTTCATATTAACTATTTTTCTCTCTAAATTTCATGTATTTATCACAAACTCATATCTTAAATCCTTTTTAGAACATTATTCCATGCAATCTAAATGCTATCAATTTATCTAATACATACATTATATCCTATTTAGAACACTGTGATAAAGATTTGAAAATCAATGGACCCATCAATAGAAAATATTAAAATATTTTCTCAACCTTTATGATTATGTAATATGTGAATATATTTGTGAAAAACATGACTACTTTGCTTATTTATAGTCAAAATTACTTATTTTTTTTGAAAATTTTGGTAATAAAGCTAAGAATACATTCAGAAAAATTTCTATTTACGTAAATGTTTTGACTCCCATAAAGTCGAAACTTTCAGAAAATGTCGACATTAGTAAAGTCGAAATGTATTAAACACCTTAATAGAGACAAGTAAGTTAGCCTATATTCGACTTTATAAAAGTAGAAACAAAAGAGAATTTTTGGACATGCTACAGTCGAATTACACATTACACATAACTAGAATTTTTTTGACTTTATAAAGATCAAAATATTTAACAATTATCGACTTTCAATAAGTCGAAACATGTCACAATGTCACAGTGATCACTGTAACATGTTTCGACTTTACAGAAGTTGAAAAATTTTCGACTTTACCAAAATTGAAATGAATGCTTTAATAATTTCAATTTTTTTTTTCATTTGTAACGTACTTTTATTAATGTTAATATAGTTTAATGATCAATTGGAATCAAATGGGGAAGAACAAATATTTCAAATGGAAATGGAAATGGAGAATAAACATCAAGTTGAGGTAATTCTATCTTTGCAATGGTGCAGTAGTAGCGGGAAGCAGTTTCTATACGATAGAGAGAAGCGAATGAGCGCTAATAGTTTTTATGTGTTGTATCAATAGTGCTGAATTAAAATTTAAATGGAGTACCCAAAGCAATTTGTTACATGCCAATAGAATCAGCCTTGATTAATGATGAATGATCACTCTCTAAGATTCACCTGAGCAATAAAATTTACATAATGTGTGTAATTTATTTTTATATTTTCTAGCAAAACCAAACATACATAATCCTGCATAATTCATCATTTTGTCAATTTTCTCTGTAGTGTTGCATAAATAAAAGATATCGTTACCTTTTGAGGAAAGGATGAAAGGAGATTTACTTGTCATAATGTTTATATATCATTTTTGAGGATATAGAACACAATTGTAGACTTGTACATTTTGGACCTGTGAGTAGGGACGTAACCAAAGATTTGATGGGACTATTATAATCGAATAATTTTGAAAATCCATTAATGTTTATATAGTGTAAAAAGATTTTATGTGGTTTAACCCCTCAATAAAAAACTCATAGCCCCCATAGTAAATTTTACAACATTTGGATTTTTGCACATTGTCTGTTCGAAAACAAATTGAAAGGGGACAAAAACAAATGTGCATATTTTATCCACCCACTTGAGTGGCAAGATTGCAGAGTGTTGATCTTATTAAATACACAAGCAATCCTCAAGATATAACAATCAATGGATTTGATCTCTGTACCTAGAAAATATGTGCACATTATTATATGTGCATATTATTATTCTTATTTAATTGTTGCATTACGTGTGATAATCACATGATATGCCTTTCTATTTCTAAATCCGATATTTGCCTAAAGACAATTACTACAATAAAATAAAAGCAATGCTAAGGGCAATCACGACTCCCGTCTGGTGCAAAAAACCAATCATATCCCTCCACCACATTCCGACACTCGCAACTCGTAAAGTAGTGAAAACCCCCATCATGCATCTTGATGGTAAGAAAAGTCACACCTCGTCATCATGGGGACGTGGTACAACAGGTACACACATGAATTTCTCTTCATGACAACATCAATCTAACCATCAATTCACGAATCAGTTAACAAATGGAAATATTATCAGACGGCCCAACATTACATTGCCGTTAACTGTAACTGGAAATTATGCAACACCCTAGCTACACAATAACAGTAATGGTTATCTACGAGACAAATGACTTGTTTGGTTGCAGTTTTTCTGGTTTATTTTGCTTAAAAGTTGGAATGCATTAGTTTGAACAACATTTAAGATGTGCTTTTTTGTTTTGAACTAAAAACCTAGAAGCTAAAGCTGGATGCTGCAGCCAAACAAACCCTAAATGAAGCGAAGGAACACCTTATCTTACAAGATATGTTCTACGTGTGGAGGAAAGACATGGCAGTCATCAAGTACAACATGATTCCTCTTGGTTGAGTTGTGGGCAATACGTTCCAAATAAATCATAAAAATGACTTGTCATGCGAATAAACAAATGTTTGACTATGAAGAGGACGCATGTGATCTGTATTGTTGTTACGACAGGATATCGGTGCTTGATCATCATTCCCAGATACTACTAATAATTTCCATTGAAAAAGTACCGAAACAAAGCAGAGTTTGTTGAAAGGTCATCTACCTGCAAAGGAAAATCCTATTTATGACATCAATGGGCAAAGCATAAGCTGGATCTATGGTTTTTAGTCCAGGGTATTCGAGAAGCGATAGACCTGCATGTAAACCACAATAGAGAAGAACATTTAACCAAACACAAGAACTAGATTTGTGGGAACAAAAAAGCATATTCAAGAGATAAGTGAGATTTCCATTTCAGATTCGGCTCTACTTTTTCTTTTTCTTTTCTTTTTTTCTCTTTTGGAATGTGAGTTTTCAAAGTAAATCTAATAATAGGAGGGAAAATAGGCAAGGTCACATACCAGCAACTCCAAAATATGTATGAAAGACATCAACAGCATCATCCGGCCTATCTGATATGCCTCCTTTCTCCTTATCCTGCATTTTCAACATGTGACATCAATATATCATTTCAAACCTCGAACAATAAAGGTTCCAGCTGCAGAAACAAATGCCATCTTGAAGTTATAGCGAAATGTTAATGGAAATTAAGGTCACCTTTGAGTGAATAAGGATTTGAATTTAATCTGTGTTCTGTTATTGGCGTGATACACGTTCACTAATCTCATGTTTATGGATCCCATTGTCTTAATAAACATCTCAAATTCCAACTCAATTTCAAACCCTTAGACTTTGTTTGTTTTGGTGGAAAATGGGTGAAAAGATAATATTTTCCGGGAAAATTCAATTTCTGGATGTTTGTTTTGCAGGAAAATTAATTCTTTCGAAAAAAAAATTCGACATCTTGAGGAAAATAACTTCCCCTCAAATTGGCCTGAAAATATTTTCTAGCTGCCTGCAATGTGAGACACTTAATAAACTCTTGCGCTAACTTTCCCCAAACTTGATTTCTCATTAGAAGCTAACTTACTATAAATAATCTCACTCAAAAGTAAAACCTCTTTATTAAGCCAACTTATTTTATAAAAAAACAAAACAAAGCAAAAAACAATAAGTTACATGTAACTTATTTTAACTTTATACATATCAAATAAGTTTTATTCATTTATTATGGATTCAATAAAGCTAGCCCTAAGATAGATTATCTTAATAACTCAACTTATTTTTAAAAGTGCTAAAAGTAAATTTTAATCAGTAAAAAAAAAGTCATTGTGATTTCATACTGTCAAGTACGTTCTACTTTTATAATTATAATATACAACAAAATCACCACTAAATAATAGAGTTCTATCCCTCTAAATTTCTCGAAACATGATTCGTGTTTGTAAGACAAATTTACAGTAATAATTTCACTCATAAGTACCATTTAATATAACAAAACGCCAGCTCTGTAAGCAACCTTAATTTCAAAAGTACAAAACAAACAAAGAAGTTTTCCATTTTAATCATAAGATTCAACAAGGCTATTCCTAAAAATAGAAGAGTTCAATGAACTAACACCAATTACAAATCTAATTTTCTAAGTATTAATTGATATTATGAGATATTTTTCCGGAGGAAAATCAACGTACAGCCAAACACTTGGAAAATGAAGAAAAATAAAAATTCTCTATGAAAATCTTTTCCAGAAAAATTATTTTCCACATAAACAAACGGAGCCTTAATTCCAAGGCAGGGGAAATTTCACAACTAACCTGACAATCCAATATAAACTTAACCAGCTTCTCCTTATCGATCCAATGAACTCTATCGATTATGATCAAGCTAGAAAGGACCCACCATGAATAGCAGACCTGTAAAAACGTGATCAATAGGAGCTTTAGCTATAGAATTATGTAAATATTTCAATTACTATTAGTTAGAGATAAAAGGCTGAAGATGTACATCTGGGAGCTTCTCGGGGCGTCCATTTAGACCTCCAGATTTAACTTGTCTCTCACAAAGCCACCACCCAAGAAGATCCTTATCAATATGATGTAGAGAACCAGTTATGGCAAGAGCACCCACACAACAGAAAACTGCAATTAGAACTCTGTAATTAATTCTTCATTATTTTAAACATTCAAACCAAGTTACAAACTGAAGACAATGCCAAATTGGAACTAGATTATTTTTATATATCATTCCAACAGCCATTTTCAGCTTGCGATCGACATATGCGGACAGAGGTCTGGGATCTGATCGTACGATTTCTCGTTTGGATGGTGAGAAAGGATAACGCTGAGGCCAAATCGCTTGTTTAATTTGTATGCAGCTATTCTGCAAGTCGGAATCCTACATGCAGTTCCCCATTTCAATCAAATCAGCCAGTACTATGAACTCTCTACCCAAAAACAAAATCCCAGACACTTGTCCTCTGTCTCCCTTTCATAATTCTATGAGCAAAAACGACTTTCAGGTTTATAACAATATAACCCTTATAACAAGGCCCTAAAACTGGAGTTGGTGCTGTTAACTCGAGAGCGGCCTTTTGTTTGCTTTCGTGCTTCCTATAAGAAATAGAACATCTTCAGGCTCATAACGTTAGTAGAATCAGCTGATCATATTCTGGGCCATGAGTCAATTGGCCTACGGATATCTTTCTCCAATTTCAAAATGGGAGGTTGTGGGATCAAAGTCACACTTTGACTCCCCTCAATCGATGATTTAGCAACCAAACAGAAAAAAGAAATGTTTTTGAAAGAAAAGGAAAAACTGGTGTAGTCTGCCATCTGTAATGAGGGTAGTCCAAATACTATTTTCTATCTGACATGGTCATTAGTATGATGAGAGCAACCAACAAAATTATTGTGTTGAACCCTTTTTTTCTTTTGGTACATCGGAGCCCGAAGGCATGGGAAGGGGGATTCAAACCCATGACCTCCTAACTGTGAGGCTGAGTTCTAGCCCACTAGGCTAGCCCTAGTGAGTTATTGAACCCTTATTTAATGTAAGCCAAAATACCATATCAAAACCCATTGCCGTATGATACAAGCATATTTTCAAAGACAGATTTGCGAATAACTAATTAAAATTTAGAAAGACTATAATTTCAGAGCTTTCTGACCCTAGGGACTAACATCAGCAAAGCATCCAATTCCTCAAGGTCCATATCGGCTCCACCTATGTTCAGTCTTACAAGTCAGCGTCTTTGGTAGCTTTTCCGTACAGTATTTACCGAAAATAGAATCAATAAAGAAGAACAGTAAGCAAATAAATCCAATGTAGTGCTTTCAAAATATTAGAAGGGAAAAGCAGTATAGAGGCTGACTTCAAGTTACACTCTTCAGCAGGCAGCTTAAATTCACGATAAAACGCAGGAATAGAAGAAGATAACAAATGATAAATAACATACTTTGCCCTGCATGAGATTCTGCACCTGGCGTGCAACCAAATCCACCATCCAAATTCTTGCAACTCACGATATATTCTACGGCTTTCTTCACATTTATTTTATCCAAACGATGTAACAATGCAAGAGAACATATGGCTACATAGGAAAACCTACAGACAAGAAAAGAGTTACTCTGGTTTAGTGTTTCTACAAAATTAACCAAATCTGCAAAGATAAACCAGACACAAGAACGAGGCAGGACAAAAACCTAAAGAAGTTAACTACCGCGTATCAATTTCGCCCCAAATATCGCCTGAAAAAGATCCATCTTCATTTTGTCGGTCAACTATGACTGATGTACGAATCAAGGATAACATGAAACTCAAAGAAACTGTGTGTTTCATTTCTCTTATAGGTAAGATAATGCGAGCACAACCTTGGGACTCGAACTCACAACCTCTTATCCATCACACCATAAATTATTAATAAAGCATTTCATTGTTAGTTAACCTTTCACGCCAGTAATACAAAGAGTATATTCTAAATGCAAAAATATAAAATTCCTCAACTTATAAACACGCACACACACAAACACATATATATGGGCATATTTGGCCCCAATTGTGTAACAGTACCCACAACACGACCATCAGTGACAAGATATGAACCAAATAAGACAAGCCAGTGGACATTGAATTGGTAAATAGAAGCATTCTACATGGTTGATATCCAACTGAAAGAAATACCACACATCTCAAACAACATAGCTAACATGGTTAAAGCATAATGGAATGAAGGATACAGTTTGCGACCTTATCAATGTCAAGTACATTGATCTTGTCAAACAGTGCCAATATCTGAATGGCACTAAGGGTGTATAGAAGATGTGGATCATGTCCAATGTTGCCACCGAATCCACCTATATAAAAAGTTATTGAATCAGATTCCCCAAGAAGTAATTGCCAAGAAAAATAAAGTACAGAAGTGGTAAAATATTTGCCGGACCATAGAAAATGCCTTTCTTTTCATACTTACCAGATTCGTCCTGGCACTTCATGACCCACGACACGACATCCTCAGAATTAACAGAATCAATCTTCCCCAAAATATCGAGAGTGGTCAGCCCCCAATAGGCCCCATTAATACGGAGATGCTCTGTTACAACTGATTCAAAATCATCTTTTCTCTGAGAATAAAAGTAACCCAAGTTTATTTACATGAGTGAAAAAAGCTATAAAGTAAGAGCAAAGACTGCACATCAATTTTTCCTTTCCAGAAATTGATATCTCAGATGAAAAAAAACTGCTATAACGAATTTTTGGACCAAGAAATCTAATATTATCCTTTTCTTAACTAAAAACTAAGTTTTTCTCCTTTTAATTATCTTGCTGTCTTATTAGTGCGGTTCTTTCCTTCACCCAGATATGCAAACATATATTAGGTAGTATATAGTAACATTTTAATATTTTCAAGGTTTGTTGAGAAAGACTAGTGTGGTCAATTTCTAGAATCGGTACTCTACAACTGGAGAAAGCAAGATTTTAATTTCTAGACAGAGACTTGAGAAATTCTAGGGGGAATTCTAATAATTTATCAGAAAACTAGGCTATAAAAAGGTGAGAACAAAAAGCAACGTGTACCTTTTCCACAGATAAAATGTAGGCAGCATGCTTCTCAACTTCTAGTTCCCCCATTCTGAAATGGTCAAGGTCCACAAATCTCAATACCTAAGACTTCTACAAAATAATAAGCTACTTGTGAATCTAAAAACCTGCAAATAACAGAAGTAAAAAAAAAAACTAAAAAATGTAGAGTGTCAAATTAGGAAGTATAATAATCTTTCGAGAACCACATTTTTTTTAATTTATGATCAAGATCAGGGCTCGAACGGGCTTGAACATGTGGAAGAGATAATGCTCAAACATTAACTAATTGGAAAGACGATAAAACTTCTTCAAATTTACGGGTCCCTAAGATCAATCAAACCATTGCTCCAAAACAGCCACTGTCCTAAATTTTACAAAATTAAAATTTAAGGGAACGTTCCCACCAGAATTTCAATTCATATTCCTAAAAATTATTTTATATCCTAAAATAGAGAGCAATTTTAGATATATGTTCCTCTAGTATATCAATCTAAATAATTAAAATAAATAACATAATACATGATATATTACAGATATACATGCATATTCCATCCTTTTCTCCATCCATTCCCTTGCTGTGGCAACTAGAGCCCTCAGCCTCCCATTCTGGTTCATCCACTTCTCAGCCCCACAAGTCCCCTTCCTCCATTGCTCACTCTTGTCTCATGTATACACAAACATGCGTGTGTATATACATATATTTGCTTTTCTTTTTGTTTCTCTCTCTGAGATTGAAGCTTCAATAGTGGTATAAAGGTGGTGATTTGGCTGTTCACAGTCGGATCTAGCCGTGACAGCCGGAGATAAGGTGGAAATCGATTTTTTTTTTAATTTTTAAATAATATATATATATATATATATATATACTATTATAAAAGTAAACACATTCTTGGCAGTTAGTTGTGAAGCCTCTCCTAATTTTTATTAATCCATTTTTACCCTCAATTTATTAGACATTTTGAAATCCAAAAACAGTTAATTTCAGGGACAAATTTGACAATGACAAACTCTCATCTCAACCACATTTACTCATTTCACAGTAACCAATCAATCCAATCTTTCTCCTCTTTTATTCTCTAACCGTTGCTTCTCCCTCTCCATGTTATCTCCCTTCCCTATCTCTCCGCGTCCTCCTCGGCTCTATCTTTTTCCTAACCCGTCAGTTCATCAATCTCCCTCTCTCTCTCCAAATCTCAAAACCCCCAATCCGGTCTCTCTCCAAATCACAAAACCACCAATCCAGTATCTCTCCCCTCCTTCTTCAAGGTAATAACTATCATCAATTCTCTCTCTATATCTTATAAATTTTAAAATACAGTATAATATTGGTATTGCAGTTTTATTATGCTTTTTTATTTTTCAGATTTTATGTTTCTTTAAATTGTAATTTGAATTTATGTTATTATACAGCACATTTCACACGCATCGTATGTGTTACATTCACTAGTATATATATTTATATATACACATACATCAAGTTTAAAATTTTCAATTTATTTAAGTTAAAAAATTAAAAATTTTAGCTTAAAACCTCAGTTACATACAATTCAATTTTTAAGTAAAATAAAACATTGACTTCAAAGAATACAATCAAATAAGCCATCTAATGCTCAGATCAAATTTCAAGCAACTCCTCGGATCCTTTGCAATTTAATAAATGCAAGTAATTTTTTTCACCATAATTTTCTCATGACAAAAAAATACTGGACATTTTATCTCTTATGGCCTTTTCGAATATAATCTATAGTATTACCTCGTAAGATCCAATAATGCATATATACATGATAAGTCTTGCAATTTATCCTACTTCTATGAAAAATTAATTCAACACTTTCCATCTATGAAATATGCCATGAAAGTTAGGGTAAGGGCCAAATAGGATGCAATGTTAGCAATAATGGCACAACATATGATGAAAGATTTGTCATTCTGCATATATTCGCTCCATTTACTACTTTCGGTGTCAGTTTCTACGAAATTGATAAATTCATCAGTTTTAGATCAATTGACAAGTTATCGCGTAGTTAGATAAAGAAATGAATTAGCAAATTCTGTTTGTCTATTTTCTCAACACTATATGTTCGGTTGAAGTACGTGCCTCTACTTTAGTATTTTACTAAGACGAAAAAAAAATTAAATGTAAGATTAGTATTAATTTTCTAATTGTCTTTATATATATATATATATACATATATACCAATAAAATACTGAAAAGTTTTCCTTTTACTTCTAAGGAGGTAATTTTTACCTTATAAGGAGATGTGATTCTTTCTAAAGATAAATAAATTGTTTGCCAAATGACTAACTCAAATGAATAGACACAGCCTTTGCTTATTTTGTTTATATATAAAGAAGAATAATTTATACAAGAACTATAACAATAAAGCATAGTGATTTTAGCTTAGCAAAACTCCAAAGTTGTCACTCATGTCATTATGAATAGATGTCCAATAGTCCAAGATTTATTTTTTATTGTTCTTTTTTGCTTTTATAATTGCATCAGTAAATTAAAATAATGGTCTCTCCATAGTTTAAACCACAATTATATTGAGATCTCATAGTTTCAATTAGAATACCAACACTCCACACATATTTGAAAAATGATGGCTTAGTCCCCAAAAGTTAAAAAAGTGACATGTTTGGTCATTATTCAAGTATTAGCCTTATATGTAAAATCTTAGGCTAATCAAAGTAGAATTTTGAAAACAATATAAAACTATTTTGAAAAGACTATCTCTTGAGACCAGGGGCGAAGCCAGGAGTTGAGCCTTGGTTGGTTGGAGGGGAGGTGGGGGAAGTTCTACACTAGTAGTGATTTTAAATTTTTTTTAATACTCTATAGGCTATATGCATATGATAATTGAATCCTCTTTATACTATCTATCTATCGATCGATCGATCTATCTATCTATCTATGTAATAAAATTGTAGTTTTTGTATGATTTATGTTGTCTCTCTTAATTTACGCACAGTAAATTTTTAATTTGAAAACAAAATCATGAAAAAGACCAAATATGCCATTTTTAAAACTACAAAGACCGAGTGTGTTTTTATAATTTAGGGGCTATTACAAAACTGAAATTATGAGGACCAGATATAATATTATTTGAACTAATAGGGACATCTAGTGTAATTATCCGAAACGTTTTTCAACTATTACAATGTGAAAGGATATACCGTGCTGTGGGCTATATTAGAAAGTTTTTAAATTGAATTTATTTGTTATTTTGTTTAAAATAAGTTAAAAGTTTAAAATTATATTCATTAATTTTTTTTCTTAAATAAAAATAAATTGACTTATTTGTTTAAAAGCTATAACCAAATAAACCATCAGTTGTATTTTATGTTCAATGTGGAAAAATTTATTTGTACACTTGCGATTGTAGCGGTCTTCGTCCCGATAATCGAATAATGATTTAGCTTCTTGATTAGTTACCGAAATTTTCACGGTAGATGAAATGTTATCGGGCTCGTTGTCTCGAATAGTGTTAATTTCTTGACATTGACTAACTAATAAATCTTAGATAAACATTGCATAGGGATTTCGTTTAAAAATTAATGCTTGTCAATTTATAATTCCTTTTGACGCAAGACATTTTAAAATCTCAAGCAATTTGGTAAAGCCCTTTTCGTAATGTGGAAAATTGACCAAATTATCCAATATAATGACTGATTTGACCATTGATTTTGACAAAACGCTTGTTTTCTTAAATTGACATTCAACTACAAAATAAGGTTTAGGCACGCACACGGTTGGTACTTACTTCTTCTTTTTTTAGGTTAAAATAGTAAAAAAGAAAAAAAAAATTAAAATCTAACCAACCAATTATAAATGAGTTTTTTTTTTTAAAATATTTGAGCATAAAAATTTCAACCAATCAGGAGGAAATAAAAATTTTTCAAATTTTTTATAAATATTTCAAATTAATTTGGGAAATCAGAGGACCATAACTCTCGCTGCCTCTCCTCAGTGCACCTACATGGAGACCAATTCAAATTTCAATCACAATACATCTATTCATCTAATCGTATAAACATCTAGGCTTGAGTGGTGTGCTCACTACATTTATTAATACAATATGAATGGAAAATATGCTTTTACTAGTTACTCAAACAAGTTGAAATGATTTCTAGTTATTATAGAACAAAACCTATAATAGAACTTTTCAATTTCCTATTTAGCTAAAAATTAATTTGAACGCTCCCATCTTCGAAATATGCCACGAAAATTAGGTTAAAGAACAAATAGGGATAACCGTAGCAATGAGGTCACAATCGATAATATAATATTCGTCGCTCTGTATCCATGGACATCATTTGATACCTTACGTTATAGTTTTGTACGAAATTGACAAATTATTCAATTTAGAAAAGTTGGCGGGTTTGTCGTGAAGTATATAAAACAATGAAATAACTGACTACATTCGCAGATTTCCTCATGTCCACAAGTGTTGTTACAGTTTTGTTATAATTTTATGCGAGATTGACAAATTCTTGAATTTAGATATGTCAGCGAGTTTGTCGTGAAATATATAAAGAAATGAAACAACGGACTATGCTTGCAGATTTTCTCAACTCCACATGTTTGGTTTAGGTATATGACTCGCTTTACTATTTCAATAAGACGATAAAAGACAAATTTAATACTATTCATCAACCTTATGACTATCTATATTATACCAATAAATACTGTAAACCTTACTTTGAATTCTCGGCATGTAATTTTCACCTTTTTTTTAAATTTTTTAGTTTTTGGAAAGCAAAGATTTTCTCTCAAGATAAATGGATCCTTTGTCAAATGAGTAACATAAGCCAATGAACAGAGTTTACTTATTGGGTAAATTACAATTTGCCCCCACAAATTTTCTAACAATTTCAGAAACCCCCTGGCGTTTCTACAATTACACTGTGCCCCCCAAGGTTTGGTGGCCATTGCAGTTTAATCCAAAATTTCAGGAGGCAAAGTGAAAATAAAATTATTCATAACAAATAACACAAAAGTTTGAAAAAATAGCCTTAAATAGTATCTTTTGTATGATTTTTTGTTATAAATTTTTGTTAAAAAATTATTTTATACAAATATAATATATTTTTCTTAAAGTAATAATATTTTATTTAATATTACCTAATATTAAGTTCTAAATTAATAAAATAGGAAATTAAATGAGGGTTATATGGTCCTTACATAACAAAATCTTAGTGTACAGTGGAGCCAAAGTGTAATTTCGAAAACCTCAGGAGGTAATCCGAAATGTGCAGAAACTGAAGGGGTCAAAGTGTAATTTACCCTTACTTATTTTGTGCATAAAAAATAATAATTTCCAAAAGAGTCGTAATAGTCAAGGATAGTGATAATAGCTCAACAAAAATCCAAATTTCCACTGCTGTCATTATGAATGCATTTCCAAGTATTTATTTTATTATTATTATTATTATTATTGGCTTTTGTAATAAACCAGTAAATTGTAATTATGGTCCCCATAATTTGGTTCACAATTATATTGAGCCCACATAGTTTCAATTAAAATACCAATAATCGACATATGCTTGAAAATGATTGATTTAGTTCAAAAATTTTTAAGAAAGAGACATGTTTGGGCCTCATCAAAATATTAGCCTGATATGTAAAATCTAATACTGATCAAAGTAACAATACAATAATAACATAAATGATTTTGAAAAGATTATCTCCTTAAACATTGATGATTTTCATGATTTTGTCTGTTTCGCATTAGTAAGATATGGCCAACTATTTAATTTTTCAAGCACTATACATCTATTGATTAACTCATATTGAAGTAGGATTAATGGTGTGCTCACTTAATCATTAATACAGTATGAATTGAATTTATGCTCTTAATTATGAGCTACTCAACCAAATTTTGAAGTGAGAGTTGAGGTGAGGAAAAAAACTAAGAGGCACGTTAAGGCGCAGCGGATAACACAAGATTCGTCATTTTGCATGCATGCACGCCATTTGCTACTTTTCATTACAGTTTTGTACGATTTAAATAAATTCGCTAGTTCTCACTCGGTAAGTTGTCATAAAATTAGAAAAACAAGAGGTACGTGAAGGAGAAACATATCATTTTGCCTACATGCACACCATTTACTGCTTTCCATTACAGTTTTGTGCAATATAGACAAATTCACAAGTTATCACTTGGTAGGTTATTATAAAGTCAGAAAAATAAGAGGCACGTGAATGCGCAACATATAATACAAGATTCGTCATTTTGCATACAGTCATGTCATTTACTACTTTCTGTTACAGTTTTGTGCAATATAGACTAATTAATTCATCGGTTATCACTCGATTGGCTATCATGAAATCAGAAAAAAAAAAAAAAAC
>MKEJ01068118.1:0-16565 GCA_001753735.1 Embelia ribes | reverse complement strand
TAGATATTGTGTGGTTGTGAGTTGGTTTCTAGATTTCCGCAATCGCAACCCTGGGTCCCAATGCTGGGGATTTGGGGGCGCGACAGTTGTTGTGTTGTTGATTGGGTTGAGTGGCGTCTTTGCATAGAAAGTATTGATATTGTTACATTGTTGTGTTGTGCATTTGCAGAAGTATTGTGCTTTAATATAACCTTATTATATGTGTTTCAAGGTGTCCGTATGCTTAGAATAGCATTTGAGGTTGATTGGTAAAGTTTGTATTGAAGGTGTTTTTTTTCATGCCTTAACCAAAATTTCAGCTTTTCCAAACTGCACAGGTGAAGTTAGCACCATGGGCACGGTACAATGCATAGAGACCACTGTTTTTCTTGCCAATAAAAGTATGTATCTCATTTTCTTTGTACTTTTTCTTCACTTTTAACTAAGAGAAGTGAGAGAGAGTATGAGAGGTGTGTTTTGAGTCTCAACTTTGCGGAAGCGATTTTATCTAATTCCCGAGTTAATGTGAAATATATTTTTGCGTATTTGAGATCATTATTGCCTAGGCTACATGTGGACGTAAGTTTTCTTTCTCCTCTCATTTGTTTATCATTTCTCGATTTTCGTTCCTTGGTTGCATGTCTAAATAAAATTGATATTCTTTTCTTTGTGTTGAGTAGATTATTTTTATCTATAGGTTGGAGTGGATTTTTATTGCCTAGCTAGATCGTTTGCAGGTTCAAGAAGAGGCCATTTTAGGGGTTTTAGTTTGCCAAGCTTGTAGCGCGATTCTTTGGCTTTAGAGGTATGAGTAGACTACGAAATAGTAATACATGCATGAGCTTATGTATGTACATTTACTTGTAATTTACGTGTTAAAGTCTATACTTTATTAATGTATTGTAGATATTAATTTCTTACTATTTGAAATTAAATATTTAAATTAAAGCATGTGTAGATATTGATAATGAATTACATTATTATATGTATCATTCATTCATTGCGTTGGTATAGCATGTTCATGATATGAACTAAAGTACTGATTTTTGATAAACGAGAAGTGTTGAAATGATTTCTAAAGTATTGAAAATTTGAAAAATAAAATTTTCAAAGTGAAGAAACATGTTTATATGAAGGAGATAAGATGTTCAATGTTTGTTGAAGTAAAACGAGAAGTTTTGAGAAGTATTGATATTTAAAATCTAAGATTTAAAAGTATTGTTTATGAAGAAAATGTTAAGTTGCATTCATTGGAAAATTGAGTCATTTTCTATTTGTTTTCAGGACAAATGTCGAATTTATGTGTTGTAAGAAGAAAATAAAGAGATGGCTCGGCATCTGGCCATAAAAGTCGAGAAACCTGCGCAGAGATATTAACTATAATCGTGTCATGCGAGAAGGGCAGATTATAGTACAAAGTTTATGAAGTAACCCTTATTTTAGAAAAATGTGTTCAGATACTAGTCTCATCTTTTATGTATTGAGTCGAGTTGTTGAATTGGTGTTGGTGTTGAGTTTGCATTATATTCACTCTTATATGTTGCATCTTTATACATATTGGCACCGCATAGTATCATATTTATCGTATTATTTAGTAGGCTAACTTGTATATTTTTTTCCTATATTTGTATCATATATGTGTTGTAGGTGCGGAGGTGAGCAAAAGACATTGTTGAGATGACTTGGATGCCATATGTATATATTTTTTAAGCTAGACATTGTAGCTTATTTCGTGTTGTTGTCCATTTTTTCATGTTGTATCTATTGACCTTAGATTTGATATAGTAGATGATATTTTTTTTGTATTACTTCTTATTATTGCCTTAAGTGACTAAATGATGTATAGGCAAGAAAAAGTTATAATATACTTATTGTTGATCAAGCATGTAGCTTGTTATTTATGTAAACAGTGGTGTTTACTTTTGCGTTGGATATAGAACTGTATACATATTATATGTATACTTATTATATACTATTGCAGACAAGATATAGTATATTTATTTTCGTGTACTCTGATATATTGTTATGTTACAGAATGAGTTGTGGATAGGTTGCCGAGGTAATGTTATTTTCCTTTTCCTTTTACTCTTTAAAAATTATTTTTTTTTCTTTTATTTAAAAAGGAAAAATAGCTCGCGTTCCCAGGTTTTATGAGATTCGGGGCATAAAATTGGATTTGTTTGTTATTTATTTCTTCACTTTACAATTTCACTTGACTTTAATCACCCAAATATCAGTACTTAGGTATCTTCTAAGTCTTTTCCCAAGTTCGATAATTGATACAAGAACCTATAATACCGAAATAAAATATATTTAATGTAATAAATTGTATACTAGCGAACATAAATCCTCATGAATATGCACCTAAATTATGCAATATTGTAGCCCAATAAATCCACCCATGCTTGTTGAACTAATAATATTTGTAACGTTCCGGAATTCTAAACAACCCTGAGTACGTCACTAATAAACTAACTAACATTGAACAAGATTGTCAAATAAAGCATATCTCTAAATTAACTTTATTGAAATCCAATAATATAAGAAACTAAATCCACCATGCCTTATTTTCATGTTTTTAGACTTATAACTTTATGTAACTGATAAACAAACAAGTTTTCAGTCAATAGCCTACAACTGTTTGGAAATAGAAATAGTAGAACATAAGAAAATGTACTACTATCGAGTACAACCCCTCGAGTGAGCTTCATTCCTGCGCTACTCTTGATTACCCTGACCTCCGACTCCTGGCTCTACTTGGCATTTTTTTAAAGGCAAAGTAATAATAAAAGATAACCAAATAGGTACGAATCAGAAATAAGTCTAATATATTGAAATAACGATAACCAAACCGTTAATATATTTTCTACTACCATCTCAGTCCAAAGGTATAACCAATGTCAAATAATTCCAACTATAACAATAAATTGCACCATACTATGAGATATATGTCTTCTTACTCAGAATACATATCCTTATAAACCTTTATGCATAAAGTATCGAGAGGACATTTATTTCAAGCGGGAAGACATGTATCCTATAATGTTGTGTAGTTTATGGCTTTGGTTAGAATTATTTGGCATTGGTTATACTTTTGGACTGAAATGTTAGTAGGCAAATATATTATTGGTTATTTGCTTTCATTTTATTTATTCATTGATATCGTTATTCCAATAGATTGGGCTTCTTTCTGATTCATACCTATTTAGTTGTCTTTTGTTACTATTTTTCTTTTATAAAAATCCAAGTAAGGCCAGGATTTGGAAGTTAGGGTAATCAAGGATAGTGTAGGGATGAAGCTCACTCGAGGGGTTGGATTCAGTCGTAGTGTATTTTTATATTTTATTAATTCTATTTCCAGACAGTTGTAGATCATTGGCTGAGATTATGATTTTACCTAGTTAAAATAAGTTGTAAGGCCAAAAACATGATAAGAGCGGAACTGTAATTACGGCTGTATGTGAGGAGATCCTTCGATTACATGGTACCCCTAATACAATTGTATTCGATCGAGATCAAAGATCTACGTCCAAATTTCGGGAGGGTATGCACTAGGCTATGGGCACACAGTTGACGAAAAGTACTACTTATCACCCTCAAACTGATGGGCAAACCAAGAGGACTATTCAGACATTGGAGGAGATGCTACGAGCAAGTCTGCTCAATTTTGGTGGAAGTTAAAAATATCATCTGTATCTAGCCGAGTTTGCGTACAACAATAGTTATCATTCAAGTATTGGGATTGCACCTTTAGAGGCACTATATGGGCGGCCGTGCAGGTCCCCTATATGTTGGATGGAATTTGGACAGTCGCTATTATTGGGAGCGGATGTTCTACAATAAATGTAAGAGATGTAAATATGATTCAACAAAGATTGATAATGAAACAAAGTACCAAAAGAGTTATGCCGACAAGACAAGACGTCCATTATCCTTTAACGAGTGAGACCATGTGTTTCTCAAGATCTCGCCTTAGAAAAAAGGTAATGTAACTTGGGAAGAAGGAAAAGTTGTCACCAAGATTTGCGGGACCTTTTCAGATTATCAAGAAAATTGGAAATTTGGTTTACCATTTTGTTTTACAGCCACAGTTGGAGACTGTACATCCTTGCGAAAGTATGAGCTGTATCATCTCATGTGATTGACTATTCTGATTTGACAATGGAAGAAGATGAAACATATAAGGTCCAACCAGTGAGCATAATAGATCGTTATGAAAAGATCTTGCGGGAAAAGGTGATCCCTCTTGTATAGGTGCTTTGGAAATATCATAGAGTCGAGGAACAAACGAGGGAGCGCGGACAAGAAATGGGGGAACAATTCCTAGAATTATTTTTAGATATGTTCTGAACTTCAGAGATGAAGTTTTCTTTTTCCGATGAAGAGCTGTAAGACCCTGTAAACTATGAGGGCCAAAGTTATAATAAACCAAAATTGAAAACTAATTACCTCTTTCTCCCAACCCTTATGTTTTTCTCATTACGTTATATCATTCTAAATACATATAGATGAAGAGGCAAAAGAGAACTAGGGTTCTAACTGCAAAATCCAACCAATCATAGAGGAGAACCAATCAAATCGGGGAACTAGAGGTAGATTCGAACTCGCCTTGCCGTTCTCATTGTTGTGAGGAAGAATTCCTTTGAGATCGTGTGCTTATTTTTGTTCTGATTCAAATTCAAATCAACCAAATCTCATCCTAATGGTTGATTGGTGTCTAGATTATCGTCAATAATGAGGTTCTTGATCAATTTTTGTGTAGGGTTCGTACCGTGTTGCGAAATTCTCGGATGGTGATGTTAGGGCTCATATAAGAACTTTCCGAAATTAAACGAGGTGCGTAGTGCAAATTGGACCTTAATAAATTGAAATATTTGTATTCAACTTCGTTTTTTAACTGTGAAATTCGTAGAAAATTTTGGTAATTTTTGAAGCTATCTTTTGCCTATCGCGCTGGTACTATTATAATTCAAGAGCTATTATTCGAACGGTAATTGGAGGACCGTTCAAATGGTGCCACCGTTCGAAAAGTAGTTATTAGGCCATTCAAACGGTACCAACTGGAAGCCTAAAATTTGTTGTTGCTTTAATACGTTAAAATACGATTTTCAGAACTCGAATTTGGGAATATATATAGACATGGAATTAGACATTCTAAATGTTAAATGTGTTAGAAACTCGCAAAAACATTAAGCTTTGGGAATAAATAGATGGTTGTAATATGATATGTTATAGGCCTTGGAAATGCTAGTCCAAGGTTTATAGTGGCAGTTGTCGGTTTAGGCCTTCATAGCACACTCATGCTAGGCTTGATTGGCTGCTATTCTGAATCATCGATTTAGGCCTTTGGAGTGTGTACACCCTAGGGCATGACGAACTATTTTAGACCATAGGAGTGAATTTTACTTCATGGTTATCTTAGGAACTAGTTGTTCGGGAGCATAAGATGGATACGATAATTAGTACTCTTTTTGACCAGGTTCCATTAGGAGAACTCAAGATAGGGAGTGTTATCCATAAGCCTTTACACATAAAACCTCATAAGGACATGTATTCCAAGTGAGAAGACATATATCCCATAGTATGGTGTAGTTTATGGTTCTGGTTGAAATTATTTAACATTATTTATACTTTTGTTCTGAGATGTTAGTAGGCAAATATATTACTGGTTATTTGCTTATATGTTCTTTATTCGTTGATATCATTATTTCAATAGATTGGACTTGTTTTTGACTTTTACTTGTTTGGTTGTCTTTTATTATTACTTTTCTTTTATAAAAAGGCCTAGCAGAGCCAGAAGTCGAAGGTTATGGTAACTAGGGATAGTGCAGGAATGAAGCTCACTCGAGGGCTTAGACTCAGTAGTAGTGCATTTTCTTATGTTATATTATTTCTATTTCCAGTCGAGATTATGTTTGTTTATCAGTTAAATAAAATTGTACCTAGTGGATTTGGTTTATTGTATTATTGGATTTCAATGAAGTTAATTTAGAGATATGTTTTATTTGACAATCTTGTTCACTAGATGTTTGTTAGTTTGTTAGTGGCATGCTTGGAGTTATTTATAATTCCGAGGCATTACAATATTTGCTCAAACTCTTAGTAACTTAATTACTAGCATATAATTCTTTGTGTGGAGCTCAAATAGCCCAGTTCATTTACCGTTTGAGAATAATACAAAATAATAAAAAGTTGTCTTACAAAAAAGTCTGGACAAATAATATAATATAATTTAACATGATTTCAGAGCTCAAGAATCAAATGTCTTATATTTGATTCTCCACAAAATTATTCATTTAAAGGAGAGCGTTGAAAAATAATATGAAAAGAATAAAAAATTATTCTATTAACAAGCTCACTACTTTAACACAATACTAACTTAACATTTACAGCCCTAGTTACTATCATTTACGACCCAATAGGGAAGATCTATATTTTTTAATAATAATACTTCCATTTGCATACTTGTACACAACTCCTTTTGAGTATATATAAATGATTTTTTAATTTCTTTTTTCTTTGTTGCATATTTTTTGCTTTTGTTTTTGTACTTTTATTTATCTCCAACGCCCGAAGGGACATCTTCATTTCTGATCTCCACATGAAAGCTAATAACAATAATATCTTTTTGGGTAAGAAATAGAACTGTTACATTAAAAGTGAACTTTTATAATTTTCTCAAACTGGATTAAAAAAATAATACATATATTGCTTATATATTATGTTATTCAGTTACACCAACCGACCTGTGATGGGTTCCTTTGGAGACAAATAACCAAGTACAATTGTTGCACCATGTTGTCGGATCCAAACACTATTAATTTGTATAACTTCGATATTATTGATCTTTAATTACGAAAAGGCCACTAAGCTTTAATAAGTACTTATCATTATATGCTGTACTAAAAACTGCTATTTAAAAGGAGGAAGCTTCTTAAAATGAAAAAAGAGATTAGCAATATTATCATCATCTAAGTCTTAACTCCAAATAAATGGAAATAGGTTACAAAAATTGCGTCGGGTCATTAACATGAATTTTTAAGTACCATTTATTTCTATCAAAAGTTATTTTCTCATTCATTTCTACGATTAGCATATTCTTTTGTATCACTTGTATCAACATAATAAGCGATGATTTATATATGCATGAATACATGATATCACTGCATCAATGTGGAATAACAATATAATTAATGTTTTTTTTAAAATCGTATAGACCTATCCATTGAAAGATGTAAGCATTTTCATATTCCCTTGAACTATATAATGTAATATCCCAATGTTATTAGTCATATTAATTTATTAAGCGGATTTTAGACATACAATTATATAGGAATTTTGTTCATTAATAATCATACATGCATTGGCACCTAGTATAAAATATACTTACTCTGATTATTATATTCTAATATTAATTTTCTCTATCGTAGGCGTCATTGTATGAATTATGGTACACAAAAAATTATTGCATATATATATATATATATATATATATATATGAATAAAATATACATTCATTATAATATATAAAAATTTATATATTACTTAAGTCGAGCAGCAAAAGAGAATGAACTTGTACTCGTACACGGTGTGAAGTGAAGAAGAAACTATGGAAAGAGAATACAAAGGTGCAAAAGGTATTTGACTATTAGAGAACGCGTAGTTGGGGCATGCTTGGGTGGTGACAATAATATACCACTATGTATATGTACACACACACACCCATATATATATATATATATGCGCGTTAGAGGTCAAAGTCAAATATATCCAAGCAAAAAATTATAACTCCCAATGCATGTACCCTTAAAGTATAACCACATGTTGGTCGGTGTCCCTTTCAAATTATGTATTTTGAGATGGTTTTGTTCATATTGTGAGTATGCGTCGGAAGTGAGAATTTTTTTTTATCGACAGTTAAGGGTTTAAATGTGCAAGCTTTAGAAAATGCATGATATTTATTTATTTATTTATCATTTTTTGACAGTTAAGGGTCTAAATGTTAAAAAAGAAAAAAAGGAAAAAATAGAAAAAGTTTGTCTAGCAACTCACAGTCTATGCATTCAAGTATTTTGTACTAAGTGGAGTGTCCTGATATTTGACTGGTTTATTTATACCCCTATAGTTCATGTTACAGTTCTCTGCAAACAAAACCATTCGAAATTTGGCTAGAACCCTTATTAATAGTCATCTTGTTAACGTGTTTAGTTATTCACTCCATATTATGTAAATAATATAGTTTTTGTAGTTCACATATAAAATGTAGAAAAATGCTCAAACAATTCCTACATAAAAATCTGAAAACCAATAAATGACTTATACTTACATAATCATAAATTGTGCTAGTATATATAACACATTTCCCTTGTTGCTTCTACTCTTTGATTACTTTTATTTCTGCTCTCTCTCTCTCTCTCTCTCTACTACACAAGCAATCAAAAAGTATAAAATTAATGGTATATTAATACAGTATATATTGTGCAGAATTTTGAATTGATTAACAGTATTTTTTTAACATAATTTAGTTATCTAGTGTATCGTGAATAAGATGTTACGGTTTGTTTGGTTTGCATTTTTAAGAAAATAATCTTATTTTGTAAGATTAAGAAGTCATATATGCGTACAGCTTAAAATTGTTGCGTTGTGGAGTTAGTGCCCACTGCCGCAAATTTTTTTTTTTGGGGGGATATTTTGTGCAATTCACCTGTTATTATATACTAATAGACATTCACGTGTTTTGTACGTGGAGTTATAAAGTTTTTATCTAACAAAAATATTATATGCTAACATAAGATTTCAGATATTTTTTTTTATTAAAAATATTGTAATTATCATCGAGTGTTTATTGTCATTTGATTGAATGATTGATTTATTTAACTATTACTTAATCAGATATTTCGTTTGATTTGCACTATCTTAGCCAGTTTATGCAGACTCCTTCTAATTTTCATCTCCAAGCTATTCATCGGGTCTTGCATTATATCAAGGATTCCCCTAGTCAAAGGTTATTTTTATCCTAGGATTTTACTTTGCAATTGACTGCTTGTACAGATTCAGATTGGACTAGTTATCCTACGACACGATATTCGATTATGGAGTTCTTCATTGCTTTAGATTCTAGTTCTGTTTCTTAGCGATCCAAAAAACATGATGTTGTTTTGTGTTCTTCAGAATACGGGGCTTGAAAACTACTACTTGTGATCATTTGGCTTACTAACTGGCTTAATGACTTGAGTATTTGTTCATCGTGCCATGTGCACCTTTTTTTTTTTATAATCAAGTGCCATTCATATTGCCAATAATCCAGTACTTCATGAGCAGACAAAGAATATTGAAAATGATTGTCATTTTGTTTGGGAGAAGCTATGATTGGGGCTTATTGATTCTACCTTTATGCCTTCACAGTCCCACCTGGCCGATATCTTTACTAAACCGCTTGGTTGTAAACTTCATTAGTTATTTGTCCCGTAAGTTGGGCATTATAATCTCCATACTCCAACTTGAGGGGAAGTGCTACCATATGTCCATTATGGTTAGTTTATATTATTGGTGAAGGCAGGGATTAGACTTGTAATATCTAGATGACTCGGTGGTTACTCCTATTTTGTGTATATATAAATATACTTTATTCATTTATAATAAATTGAAAAATATTTTTCCTCTTTGTAAAACTTCACATTATTTGTGATTGGATAGGAAAAAGACTTAAAATTTTGCGAATGATCAAAATATTAACTATTTTGTATAGGTTAATTCCAAAAAAAAAATTAAGTCATTTTGAAATCTTGGAATGGACTGCATATACCTGGAGAAAATGCTAGAAGATGTCTTACTAACAAAGGTACACTAAATACACTAAATATTTTGATAAAATCCTCGCGGTAAGTCATAGCATACATCAGTTAACTTATACATTGTATTGCTGGGTATCCTTCTAATTGAAGGATGGCGTTATGATGTTTCAAGTAGTCGAAATATACTATGAGAAATTAGAAAATGCCTCAGAAGGTTTGGCTTTAATCTGCTTGAGCCGATGCTGGGACGGTAGCTTTCAAGATGTATGATTCTAATAGGCATCTTGACGTGGAAACATTGGCTAGTTGAATGGGGCATGATGCCATTTGAATAGGCCACAATACCTTTCGAATGGTGAAACTTAAGACGTGGTTTTGGGCGATAATTTCATGTTTGTAGCACTTTTTATTTTGTAGCCTTTTTATTTTGAGTACATATTTTAGGAGTTTGATATTGTTATCCGTCTTTGTAACATCTCAGAAATTTCAAATAAATTTTTATTTTATTATGAGGTTGTCATATGCATTAGGAATTACTATTGAGTTGGGCTTATGAATCGAGGTACACGAGCCACTCGTGCTGTTCATACGGTATATAGGGCACGGTAGTCCTGGAAGGAAGCCAAATTAAAGATACTAGTCTCACTTTTGTCGAGTCTTACTGGTTTTGCATGGAAAATATATTTGGGCTTGGAATGAGTAAATGAGTTTAGAAAATGAGAAATTTAAATAAAAACTCGGAATGAACATTTGATACGAGAATGAGGAAATATGAGAATGAAAATGTGGAAAATATGAGTATGCGAAAAAATGCGAATTTGGAAATATCTTTGGTTCGAAAAATATTTTATGAAAATGGTGTTTGGATATTGTTGGAGCATTCATGTGGCATATCACATAGCATTACATATGTATACATATCATGGAGCATTTAAACTCGTATTTAGAGTTTTACTAGAAATCTAATCTTATTATTTTTATTTTCTTTCTATACAATGTAATTATAAATGTACAGGGGTAGAGGACCATAGTAGACAGACTTAGGCTATCAAGGAAACGATAGCATCTTTTGGTTATATTTTGTAGAGGCCATTGTTAGGGTATGTTGTATTTATATTCGGACCTCATTATGTAGTATTGTTGGTATTTTTGGCCATGGACACTTAGCTTGATCGTGTATGCATACGTATTGTTATTTTGTAGCTAATGTTGTATATATTAGATGTGGATCGATTTATTATGGAACTTGATATATAAAAAATCAAGCTTGTTTATGATTATGAATGTATGTTGGCAAGGATGGTGTAGACGTATTTTGATTTCTTTTGGTTATTATGGTTATTATTAACATTCTTTTCTTTTTCTTTAATAGCTAGCAACCCCGGGTTTATGGATAAAATCGGGATGTGATAGGTTGGTATCAGAGCTAATCGAGTTACGTAAACCTAGGTGACTTGTGGGTAGGAAATGTGGCCGGGATGAGAGTAATATGTATGTTCATATTTGGTGGTAGGACTTGTTTGGCTAAGACATGATAATTTGAATTGTACTAGCATGTTATAGTTAGCCTAACGGACTTTATTTTGTTTATTATTGATGTACAGTAAGAATGGCACGTGGTAGAGGTTGTAGACATTGGGAGGTAGACGAAGAGCCCCAGAAAGGGGTAGTCGAATGGGAGAATGTGTTGAAGAGAAAGTGTTGTCTATGCGTACACGTGCTCATAGAAGCGAGGAGATCGAGGTTGAGATGAAGGAAGCAGAAGGCATTCCCCCTTTG
The DNA here is from genome assembly GCA_001753735.1 of Embelia ribes. Classification (NCBI taxonomy): domain Eukaryota; kingdom Viridiplantae; phylum Streptophyta; class Magnoliopsida; order Ericales; family Primulaceae; genus Embelia; species Embelia ribes. The sequence goes on along the minus strand of MKEJ01068118.1, from coordinate 5,013 downwards.
GAAGACATAGTGGAGGAAAATGGGGAGGATAGTGAAGAAGAGGTTCCCAAACCTCAACATCATAATCCGTTACGTACTCGACCAAAGCCAGGAGTTGAACATATGGGAGAATTTTCATTTGCGGGGTCCTCTAATATGTTTAGGGACATATAAGTGGCTTATAATAGGATGGCAAGAGGTGCCAGTAGAAGTGATGATATGCAAGCTTTAGCGGCTCAGAAGCATCATCTTAAGATGGATCCACCCATTTTCAAGGGATATGCCAAGCCAATAGTGGCTGATAAGTGGTTGACAGAGGTTGAGTGAATTTTTAAGTTGCTCCAAATGACTGATGATGACCTTATGGCACCATTTTATCTAAGGGGAAAAGTCGGAGAATGGTGGAAGGTCAGGAAGAAATTTAAGGACTAGAGGATATGAATTGGGTAATATTTTGAAAAATATTTTTGGAGGAATTCAATCCAAATATGGAATAGGAAAGGAAATGGGGGGAGATTATGAACCTAGTATAGAAAGCCAAGACAATTTAACAATATCAAAGGGCTTTTATGAGCCTTTCAAGGTATGCACTGGAGCTCATCGCTACTGAGAAGGTTTGATTTCGAAGTTTTGAGAAGGGTTTATGTCCTTCTATTCATATTCCAGTGGCTTTGGGCTTACATTAATCATACAAGCATTGTGTGAGAACCACTATGAAGGTTGAAAAGGACATACTTGCTAAGCAACATATTGAGGATACTTATTCTTTGAAGCCTTTGGGGCAATCATCGAGTTTGACGGTTTGAAACTTTGGAAGTAGTTCATCCAATAGGGTGGCTATGGTAGTGGCAGGGGTGGTTCGAACATTAGTGGTCTTAGTGATAGGAAAAGGTCTCGTTAGACCTTTACTTCATCTTCTTTGAGCCGGTCTTCTTCGAATCGGTCAAAAACTTCGGGGCAATAGTTTGTGGCTTGTTCATTGCCTCAGAAGTGTCATCTCTGTAGCATAGAAGGGTATATTCAAGTTTTTTGCCCTCAGACTTTTTGTTGCAATTGCGGAAATAAAGGCTATTTGCATACTCGGTATCAAGAAAACTTTGCTATCCCTAGTAGCTCTCGAAGACCTTTTCAATTTGCCCCTTCAATAGTAATACCTACCATCTTCTGCTTCTTATGGTAGTGTTGGGTCTTCTTGAGGAGATATTCAGGGTGTGGGGTCTTTACGGGGTGTATTTCAGCGGAGTGATTATCGGGGAGGATTCCAGTAGGGTCAGACTTCTCAGGCCCATGCCTATACTATACCTCAGGCACCAAAGGTAGTCGAGCCTTCGGTTGTTTGAGGTACCCCTTTCTTTTTACATGGGCATATATTTTATTTGATATGGGTGCATTATGATCATTCATTGCATCACATTTTTTTCATATGTTAGAATTGCCCATTTCTATTAAATGAGCTAATTTATGTTAATACCCCGAGTGGGGAAATTGGTTACATGTATAGTGTCTGTCAGGATTGTAAATTTCTTAACATGGATCATACATGATTTTGTTGTCATTGACATATATGGCTTTGATGTCATAATTAGTATAGATTGGTTGGCTCATTTTCATGCCGTAATCGAATGTGAAAGGAGAAGGGTTTTCATGAAAACTTCGGATGGAATTTCTATTGTTTTTCAAGGGGAAAGTCCTTCTCTTTTTCCTTATTCTTGTCAGTTTTGGGCTAGTCTGTCGGTTATATTAGCTAGTCTTAATCTGTCAGAGGAAGTATATTTGGGGGTGGAGATCCCACCTATTATTCAAGACTTTCCAGATGTATTTCCGGAAGATCTTAGTGGACTTTTGCCTTTTCAAAAGTTGGAGTTTACTATTGATCTTATGTCTCGTACTCGTCCCATATCAATTGCGCCTTATCATTTAGCTCAGGAAAATTTGGAAGAAATGAGGGTGCAATTGGATGATTTGGACATGAAAGGATTTATTTAGCAAAGTTCTTCACCATGGGGTGCTCCTGCACTATTCATAACAAAGAAAGATGGCTCGATATGGATGTATACCAACTACCAGAAGTTGAATAGGGTTACCATATAGAATAAGTATCCTTTACGGCGCATTGATGATCATTTAGATCAACTCGGGAGTTGAAGTTCTTTTCGAAGATCAACTTACATACGGGATATCATCAAGTACATGTTAGGAAGGAGGACATTCCGAAGATAGCTTTTCAAACTTAGTATGGGTATTTTGAATTTCTTGTTATACCTTTTGGACTTACTAATGGTCATGTGACTTTTATGGACTTAATGAATCTAGTTTTTCAACCTTATCTTGATCAATTCGTTACAGTGTTTATCGATAGTATTCTTGTCTATTCGCCTTCAGAGGAGGCATATCATGAACACTAAAGTATTGTTCTTTCTACTCAGTGAGACTCTAAATATGAATTTTGGCTATCGGAAGTTCATTTTCTTAGCCATGTCATTTCGGAACATAGGGTATTGGTAGATCCTACTAAAATCGATCCAATACTGGTTGGGAATAACCTAAATCTATTTTCAAGATTTGGAGTTTCTTAGGTCTTAGGCTTCAATTGAAATTTTTATTAACCTCAGCTTTGATTCTTATTATTCTGGAGTAGGGCATCAGGTATACTGTCTATTGTGATGCTTCGAAAGAAGGTTTTGGTTGTGTCCTTATGCAAATTGGGAAGGTGGTTGCCTACATGTCTAGGCAATTGAAGATTCATTAAAAAAATTATCCAACTCATAACATATTACTTTTAGTAATGTTTGCCTTGAAATATTGGTGACACTATCAGTACGGTGAAAAGTTTGAAGTCTTTTTGGATCATAAATCCCTTAAATATATGTTCACTCAATGGGACTTGAACATGAGACAATTGAAGTGGATGGAATACTTAGATCTATATAATTTTGATCTAGAGTATCATCTAGGGAAGCTAATGGGGTAGCCGATGAGTTGAGCCTTATGATTCATTGCACCCTTGCTTGTATGGTAATGAATGAATGGGAAATGCATCGGGTTTGGATTGGATTATGTCAAGGCAGAGACTGAGCAATATTGCTTATGATTGAGGTTCAACCAACCATGATCACTCGTATTATAGAAGCATAACGTGTTGATGGTGAGTCTAATGTGTTTCGTATTTATATTCTTTATGAACATAGTATAGATCAATGGACTATTTCCAATGATAGCAAATTGCATTTCCAAGGTCATCTATTTGTCCCTATATCAATTCGAGATAAAGTTCCTTAGGATTATCATCATTCTCGATTGGTAGTTCATTCGAGAGGCACCAAGGTGTTTCATGATATCTCTCTACATTTTGGTGGCCTGAATGAAAAAGGATATAGCGGAGTTCATTTCTCGATACTTGGCATGCCAACTGTTGAAGGCAGAACATAAACATCCAAGAGGATTACTTCAACCATTGCCCATTCTTGAGTGGAAGTGGAAATACATTACTATGGATTTTGTGGTTGGATTGCCGAAATAGAGGCGGGATCAGATGACAAATCCAGTGTCGTTTCTTCCCATCCATACGACTAACTTATTTGAAAAACTTTGTCGAAAGTATATTGATGAGACCATTCGGTTACATAGTGCTCTTATTTCAATTGTTTTGGATTGCGATTCTCGTTTCATTTGGCAGTTTTTGTCGAGTCTCTAAGTTGTTTTGGGGATGAAACTTTCTCTTTGTACAACTTTTCATCCGCAAATAAATAGCCAATCTGAATGGATTATTCAAACTCTTGAGAATATGCTACGGGCTTGTGTTTTCAACTTCGGTGGAGGTTGGGAGGAACACATAAGCCTAATTAAATTTGCTTATAATAATAGCTATCACTTGAGTATAGAGATAGCTCCATTTGAAGCTATATATGGTAGGTCGTGTCGATCTCCAATTTGTTGGGTGTTTTAATTGTTCTGGAATTAGTGCAGGAAACAACTCAAAATGTCCAATTGTTCAAGCAATGACTAGATACAGTGCAAAGTTGTCATAAGCCTTATACGGATCATCGATGATGTTCTTTGGAGTTTGAGGTGGGTGACTACGTTTCCCTTAAGGTTTCTTCAAAAAAGGGTATAATGAAGTTCCAAAAGAAGGGGAAACATTTTCCTAGTTTTATCGGTCCGTTTTCCATTCTCAAGAAAGTTGGTGAGGTGGCATATCGATTGGCTTCACCACTTTAGCTTCCTAGTGTTCATCCAGTGTTCCATGTTTCCATGCTTCGGAAATATATCTGATATCCCTCTCATGTTGTCATGGCCCCGAATCCCAAGCACCCGGAACCCAATGGGTGATATGCTAAACAATACCCAATTATAAACCAAACCACAAAGTGCGGAAACATAAATAAATACAACAACTACCCAAAATATTCTAAATACAACAGTTTGTTATCTAAGGCCAGTACACGGCGTAAACAGTGGGCCGAAAAGAATATACATATCAGAGTCTGCGCGGAAAAAAAATCTAACCAAGTCCAGATAATACAGCCTAAAACTCAAAACCTGTCGAAAATGCAGAAATCCTGACTGAAATACTATATGAGTGCTGACGAAACCCTGACGAAGTACTAGGTGTATCTGACCACCTGTTTAATCTGCTCAAGAAATATCCAAAGCAGGCGGTAAGTTTGCAATACCATAGAACTACTGAAACAACATAAACAATGCTTATGATAAAAAGATCCGGTACAACTGAAATAAAATAAATAGTACGGATAATAAAAAGATCTGGTTCAACTGAAATAAAATAAACAGTACTGATAATCACTGAAATCTAATATAATGCACTGTAAATCAATGTACGTATAACCGTAACCTGAGCTATGTCTGGCTTAAGCTATACATGTAATGCCGTGTCACGAAATAACGTATGTAAATAAAATCGTGTCTCCCGGCAAAGTCATTGGCCTTTTAGACTGACGAGTAAAACCAACAGACACCGCAAACGGCCATCCGAGCACGCCATTTTTGTATTGACGAGTATAACCAACGGATGTC
>MKEJ01068113.1:0-13550 GCA_001753735.1 Embelia ribes | reverse complement strand
GTAGGAGAATGAAAATTTACCTACAGTGTGGACTTTGTCTTCCACACCTCAACTTTTATATTGTTGTAGGCCATCCTATCCTTACCTCAACCAATTTTTTCACAAACTAAGTGGGGTTGACTAACCAAGCTTGACCTTTCAGACACACACAAAATACAAAATGATTATTATTACAATAAAAGAACTCTTAAAGGATAAAATGAGGGGAGCTGAAATTTCTGACCAATAATTTTAAAATTTATAGTCATGATTAAATATACGAATATCGCACAAAATTTAAATTTAAAAAAATTTATCTAATCTTAATTTTTTATTTTAAAATTAACAATGTCGATGTGAAGAATAGAGACGGCCCATCAGACTAATAAATCACGATAAGAATGAGGTATTTATTGGGATCAGTTAGGTTGTTTTGGAGAGTAATGGTTGGTACCTTGACCTACATCCATTATCCCCCACCAAACATGTACACATTGGAAATTAATAATCAGTATGGTTTGTTTGAATTTCTCTTTTAAGAAAAGAAAGTAATGAATCTAAACCAAAAATTTTAAGTTTTTCGGAGTTAAGAAAATGTAAAAAAAAAAATGAAAATCTCATCATAAAAGCCAAGAGTCCAACTGCATGTACATTTTAACAAAAAAATTTAAGATAAAAATCACGCTAAACAAACACTTAGTAACGAGGCTATGACAAAACAAATAAATTTTTTTTCCGGCTAATTGTTAACCAAAATGATGTGATTTTACATTTCCGTATATATGTTGGAAAAGAATTCATTTATCAGACGCCATCTTATTAATCGTCTTAAGAATGAAGTTTCCCTCCACAAACGGGGTAGATTTTTTTTCCCCACCATTAAGCTTGGATTTATCACACGGTTCTAATGTACATGCCATGATATGTATATATGTACGTGTGTGTAACGGATCGTAAAACAAAATTTTTTATAAAATATTTTACAAATTTTGTAGGCTATTGGATTTATAACAATCCAATAGCTAGGATATATAAGAAAAACAGAAAGAGAGATTGGTACTGTTATGCGTAGTGATAATTTTTGGTCTGATATATCTTAACTGTTTGATCATTTTATATATACTAGTAAGGGAACGTGCGTTGCACATGTGCTTGGGTTTATTTTTAATATTTTTATATATGATATGGTTATATATTGAGATATACATTAGTATAAAAATATGTAGTGATTATGGATAGTAATGTATCAATTGGCATGTTAATGGATCCCAACACATGAAAGCAAATGATGAGATTTTTACGAGAAAACGACAAAGAATTTTATAAATAATAAATAAAATTGACATATAAGAATTAAGAAGTAAACAAACTGAATGAAGAAACTAATATATTGATATTTTAGAAGATAACAAAAAGAGTAAAAGTAGTAATGAAATTATGCATAAAGAGAAGGTATTTTTGAGTATGAAATTATTATTTAGTATGTCTTCATTCCTTCTCTATCTTCGCCTTCTTGAATTTTGAAGCCTTTGAGTATTTTGTGCCTACAATTTACACTCCAGATTCATCACCATCTTGTTCGACTTAAAATTAGCTTCATCAATGCCTTACTAAGTTCATTTGTCACTTCTACAAATAAAGATTTGTTTAAAAAATTTTCTTTCAATTTCAATTTTGTATATAAAAAAACATTTGGCTAAGAGCTTACTTTTTTTTTTGTTTCGTTGTCGAGATCAGTTGTCGGGAATCCAATGACTTTCTCTGCAGCATCAAACAAAGTGGCAATTATTTTAGTTACCCATCACTAATTGTAAAATGCAACTTGTACCTGTTTATAGATGTATTCCGTTTGTTAGTTGTTGCATGTTTGCATTACTATGTTATTATTTTGAAATCTGATGCATTAATTAAATTGTATTTGTACCTTAAATGGTGCTTGATGTTTTTTCCATATTCTATGCATTATGCCTCTCCATCATTAATAATTACCTTCTTACTGGAACTTTGGCATGCAGTATATAAAGGATCTTCCATATTGATGACATGTACAATTGTTGCTTTGAATGAGTGGATTGATCCCCATAAATATATGAAGTTACCAGTTAGGAGATATATTTACTTTAAATAAGAAACACAATTTTAATTTTAAAAATTTGCAGTCAAATTTTTTGCTTGGATTGTTGAGGTTTATAAATATGTTATTTTTAGTTTGGTAGGAGTTTCATGCATAAGTTCCTTTATCTTGATATTTTGTGTAATATTTTGACTCATTGTGAGAGATATGGTCTAAGTCTTGTTCTCGTTGTCATTTTGAGCAAACCTACATATATGAAATGATGATAGGATCCTAATGAAAAGAAATTATTATTTTTATTTTGATAAGAATCCCAGAAAATCAAAGGGCGACTTTGAACAAATACAAATGATCCTTGAAGTTTGACAAAATCATGTAATTGATTATTAAAAAAAAAATGAATAAATTTACAATGCGAAAGTCAATAGGATTATCTGAAAACCAAATTTGCATATCAAAACATAAAAATTTTCAACATATAACGTTTACCTTTTTGTTGTAGTATGAATATTTTACATTGTTGGTTGTATCCATATCGTTGTTATAGTTGTGGTATCAATTGATATGCAACCTGTTTTTATTTTTTTCAAAGCAAATTAATATCATTATTTACCGATCTTGTCAAAGTTTTATTCGTGTTTAAATTTTATATGTATACCTTGATAAGTTGATACTTTCAGATTTGTTGCTGCAAGAGTAGGTTTTTTATTTGCCATAGTCTCTAGTTTGGCTCCTTTATTATTTGCAATGTTACTCCCACAAAATTAGTATTATGGTATTAGATATGAAAAAGAGAAGTAATTGTTTGATGTTAGTAAATATTGAGATCAAATAGTGGTAATTAGTTAATGTAACATTCCGGAAATATGTATAATTTTTTTACATTTTAAATAATGTCATTATGGATGATAGTGCGTTATTTATCGTATGATGGTGCATTCATGCCTTGGAATGGAGTTATGGATTGGAAGGCATATTGGGGTTATGCCTTTGTTGTTTTGGTTTTGGATATTTGGTGTTGCATTCTGGGGGCATAATAGTCTACTGATTGACGATACATGTTGACTTATTTGAGTGCATTTGAGTTCCAGGGAGTTTTGGTTCTCAGGTGGGTGCATCGGTCGACTGATATGTTATATATGTCAACTGATTCCCATCAATCCACTGATATGGAAATATGTTAACTGATTGGGTAATATTTTGATTCAAGGGAGTTTTAGTTCTTAGATGGAGAATCTGTCGACTATTATGGGAATATGTCGACTTATTAGGACTTGTTAAATTCCAGGGGGTTTTGGTTTTTAGGGGATGAGAATATGTTTATTGATTTGGTATACAAGTCGACAGTTCCGGAATATTTCAAAAAGTCCTTAATAACTTCATGTCACTTCCAAACTTACTTTTTCACGTTTATTCCAGTTAGAAAAGAGAGAGAGAAGCTTGTGGTGAAATTTAAGCTTCAGACTTCACTACTTCAAATTATCTAGCTCAAGGGATCGTAAGAGGACAAAAATAGGATATTTGGAATCCTTAATATGAGAGCTTCAATTTGACGTAAGTATCTCTTCTTCTCTTATCGGTTTTTCATTCCTTGATTTTCGTGCTCATAAGGTACGTGGAAATAAATTACCACATCTTCATCTTTACGATGTGTGGATCATTTTCTTATCTAGGTTTGATTTGATTTGAATTGATTTGATAGATCAAATCGAGGGGGGTAGAAAGGGGCAAATTAGGGCTTTTTGGCGTAAGCTTTCGAGAGGCATTCAGAAGTATTATAAGGTACGAGTAGACCATGAACTCTACTATAATTTTGAAAGTTTGTATGTATATGTCATGTTGAAATGTCTAGGGCTCGTATTGCCCTTGCGACTTGTTTATTATCATTGTGAAATACACCCGTACTGGAAATTGGGTGTGTTTAAATTGAAATGGATAGGAGTCATCCTCATTGGGTTGAAGAGGAATTCGAGGGAGCAAAACTTGCTTTCCAGCATGTTGCCCTGAAGTAATCTTTGCTTGAATGACATTAGTTTCAAAACCTTTACAAACCATTCTTGTACCATTGCACAATCCGTTCGATGGATTAAGATGTCTAAGCAATATAATTGGGGAATTTTTTTTAAGCACCAATTCATGTGAAGGTGGCCCATTTTGAGTTAATGTGTTTATAAATTCTCTCAGATAATATTGATTTGTATCATCAATTGCTTCATCAAAGCTAACATATCTCTACTCTTTTTCAAGAATTTTTCTGTAAGCTTCTGGTTTAACATATCAACTGATTCTTTTTTCGAAGTAAGAATAGCACGATTTGTTATATATGGAACTAAATGGGCATTTTCTCGAAGGAAAGGGAAGACAATATCAATTAAGTGATCTTTGCAATATTCTATGTTTTGGTACTTGATTACCATTTCTTCTGGAAGTTCAATTAAATCTTCATATGTTAGTTTATGCCTATTGCCAACATGTAAAACAAAGTTGCTAAAAATAGGGTCTTGCTTGGCTTTTATATTTTCAGTAGTTTAAGTTTCATCATTTCAGGCCGAAGGTCTCTTTGGCGGATGTAGTACTTGCTCGGCAGGTAAATTCATTAAGTTAATGGGAGGGTGAGGATACTGATTAAAATGCGGAGGATTATGGTATTGCGGAGGATTCGATACTGTGGAAGTGGAAGATTGTTGTATTATGGAGGAATCAGAAGAAGGGCTTGTTGAACTGCCATACATGCTTGATATGCAACCTATTACTCCGGATTTATATTAACCACATACCCTGGGTTTTGAAAGTCAGCGGGAGGGCCATTATCCTCCTCAAGATCAAGATTACCTTGGGGCAAGGTTACCTTGGTTGTTGTTACTGTTTGGATTGTTTAGCGCTGCAGCTCCCACCGATGAGAGTTGTAACTGATCATTTCGGTCTTCTATGATAGGTGTCGATAGATACTATTCGGTCTTGATTTCCAAGAGCTGCTTTTGCAGTCTAGTAACTGGTGGAATTTTAGGATCCCACTAATTACTAAGTGCAGGAAAATAATGAAAAGAATTGAGAAACATGAAAACGAATGCGCTTTGACAAAATTTTCAGCACTTCGTTTGGGGAGTCTCCGGTAATGGCGCCAAAAACTTGACCTCTCCTTAAACGCAGAGATTTAGAACATAACAAGGGTACTAGGGAATGATGTAGTCTTATCTCGATAAGTACTGAGTATCAAGCTCAAGTACTCCTACTGATCCCATAAATACTTAACTACTAATCCTAGAAATAGTTAAAATCAATCTAATACACAATTCAATTTTTAAGATTTCAATCTAGACAATGCAATTTGTTAAATTAAACTACTCCTAAACTTTTTGGGTTTGTTTAATTTTATTTTGAGTAAATTAAACTAAACTAAAAAGACGTAAAAATACAAATTAACGGTAATAACTAATAGCACGAAATAAGTACGAATTAACGATAATAATCAAGATCTTGCCCGTATGGAGAATCCAATTATTTAACTTTTTCTTCCTAATTGACCTAATTAATAAGCTCCAAAAGATTGTTAATCTGAAAAATCACCAATGTGTATCGTTCTAGTTTACTTCAACTTAATGTGTCATTGGGTGATCGTTAGACACCATAACTATGACTATGCAATTTCTAAGGAATTCAGACAGGTTAAAAAATCTAAATTTTAGACTAATTCAATTTTTAGATTAAGTTTATGAAAACATACTCATTAATTATAGTTAATTCGAATCCGTTAAATCATCTTCATCCCCTGGGCAAGAAAAGTACCCTAGCCTAGCATATTAATAATGAAAATAACAATAATTGAATATCAATCCATAATCAAAAAATATAAACGAATAATAATGATGATCAACTGTAACTAAAGCAGTAATAAACGAATCTAAATTACAAAAACTAATGATTACTACTTCTACTACGCAAATAAAATAACTAACAATATGTAAAAACAATAATAAAAAATGAACCAGTTAAATAATAAAAGAACAACTCACAAACTTTAATTGAACTATTGAATCTCCACAAATCTCCTCCAAAAATAATAGAAAAGAATAGAATGAAAACTAAATCTAAACAATAGGGTTAATCTTTTTTATGATATTTAAAAGTTGCCTAATTTGGAGTTTCCTGATTTGTTTATATATAAAGCTTCCTAAAACTCTATTTTTTTAAATTGTAGAATAAGTTTCTATTTCGGAAGCAGTTGGATCGATTCAGCAGTTGGATCGATCAGTTTATAGTTTTGGACCGATCCAAGTGCACTTGAATCGATCAATTGGCAAACTTTCTAGCTTCCTTCTTTTGCACTTTTTTTATTACTTTTACTTATTTGCAAGTCTTCCAATGGTCCAGAATCGTCACCTTGAGTCTTGAAAATCTATGCATCTTCACTGTTGTATCAAATGCCTCATAAAACTTCCAATTAAGCCTTTTATCTGTATCAAATAAATCAAACCTTGTAATGCCAAAATATAACAAGTTTCACACAATATGTACAAGATAAATAACTTAAATGTGACGCATTATATTCTTAATTAATACAATTTTAAGAACTAATCAAATATTATTTTCTTAATCCACATCAGATTACCTAGTGGTTACCTAAAATAAGTAATTGAGGGTTTGATAAACTTATGCAGAAGATAATAAATAGAGATTCTGTAAAATAAAGAAAGAGTCCACTTTTTTTTGTATTTTAGAGAATCTATTAAGGTAATTTGATACAAATGCTCTAAAGCCCTCTTAAGGACCAAAAGTATAGTTTCACTAAACCTATTATTTCAAGTTAATGGCTTCTAGAAAATATTTACATTCTATTATCATATTACATTATATCAAACACAGAAAGAGAGAGACAATATGAGAAAAAGGGAAAAGAACGGATTGAGGGAAATCTATCCGATCCGAGAGAAGAAATGTTTTGCTCAACAATCTAACCGTAGATTTGGGATCCTCTCTCCGTCTTTATAAGGCCCTATTTATCTTAATGGGATAAGATTTGTTCACTTTCCGAAATAGATGGGCTAAACTGATATAAGCCCAAACTTGAAAGGAAACTTATTTCCTTTTCCCAATCTCTCCATTCTTTTTCTTTCCATTGGTGTTGTTGGGGTATTTTCTGAATATTTCAAGCTTTATTTTGACCCCTCTATTTTTAAATAAAATTTTTCTCAAAATACAAAACTTGTAGATAAATAAAATATATTTCCAACAACACATCATAAGCTTCAATAAGATTTAGGGTTTGAGAAATATTGTCAAAATACCAAATTATTGTCATATTTTCTGTTGTTCTGTTGGCGATCTGAGCATACTGGGCTTTATTTTGACCCTTACAACCTTTGAATTAAATTTTTTTCAAGCACAAAAATTGTAAATAAATGAAATATCTTTCTAACGGTACATCATAGGCCTCAATCGGACTTACGGTTTTAGAGATTTTATCAAAATTCTAAATAATTATCATGACTACAACTTAAACAAATAGCTGAACTTGGTTGTACATGGACGTTAACTAGTTAATGCCAATTTAAGATATGAAACTGAATAATTGAATGATGTATCAATACTGTTGGCACGTCTTACGAGTTTGTATCTGAGCGTAGGTATGACTGTGATGGATTTAAGGAGTAGGACAAGTTACCCCTAAAATTTTTAGAAGTATAAGACTAGAGTAGTTGGTATATGGAGAAATATCCATTCCGTGGTGGTCGTTTGCATACAGGCTCTTCCTGTGGTGGCGATCGGCACATAGGTTCTTTCTTTGGTACCCGTTGGCACGCAGGTTTCTTGCGGTAGTCGTTGGTATACAGATCTCCTGCGGTGGCTATTGGCACACAATTTTTTTGTGGTGGCTGTTGGCACACACTTCTTTATGGTGGTCGTATTACATAAGTACCCATTCCTTGATCCATTGTGTAGTCGTTGACATTGGAAATATAGTTTCCATGTGGTTGGTAGGATGTGGGAAGACTGTATATCCCGATAGATGGTAGCGATGTCTTGTAGAATGATTGGATGGGTAGTTATAGTTGAACTTTACAATTTTTACGTATTTTTATACTTTTATACTTTCTTTACATTTATTATTGATGTCACATACTATATTATCATACACTACACTTTTCATTAGAATTGTAGAATTGTTTCTGACTCGTACCTGCTTGGTGGATTTTTCTACCGTTTTGCATGAAAACGCCAAGCAGTACCTAGGACTGTGGATAGGACAGGTTGGAGCTCATTCGGGAATTATAGCTTTTATTACATTCAGTACTAGATTTAGCATGTTTTTTAGACAATTGTAGGCTTATGGCCAGGATGAGTTATTTATTTTATTTCTATTGAATAATGGTGTAGGCCATGAAATTTTTATTAAGGCCAAATTGATAGTGGATGTTATTTCTATTTGGGAGGAGTTTGACATTTATTTCATAAATGTTAGTTATTTATTCAGTATTTGATGTGATGGTGGAACCTTTAGCATACTCGGGAGTGATTAGATATTCCAGTACGTTACAGCCTTCGTCATTTTGAGGTAAGTTTTAACCCTCAATTCTCCAAATGATTCATATCTACCCTAGCCCTAATTCGTTAGAAACTTGCTAGACTGATTAATTGGTGTTGAGATTATCACCAATAATGAGGTTTTGATAAATTTCGTGTAGGAATCTCATGTGTACAAATGATTCGGGTGGTGGTGCTAGGATTTGTTTTTGAGGTTCTTGGGAGGAAGTCTTTGATTTGTATTGAAACCTCTATGTGAATCAGGTGTTGTTTGCTGCGAAAAAATTGAAAGAAATAGATATTTTTCAAAACTGTACTTTGCCTATTGCGGGCTAACATTTGAGCTGTATTTTGGACCGTTCAAATGGTTAACTAGTTGAACTATAGCAGTTGAACCATTTGAACTGTTATCGGTTGGACAACTCTTCACTCTTTCACAAGAAAGATCACATCTCTATCTAGAAAACTTAAAATTAAGCTTTGTTTGAACCTTGGAAAGATAATTGAATGAGATTTCCAAATACCCAATTTGATAGGAAAAGATCTTCAAAATTTCCAAGTAATTTATTAAAATTAGGCCTTCAGCGTATTAGATATTTACAATGAACAGGTGGTGTTTCTTCCCAATTCCTTAATGTCTGAACATATTTTTTACAAAACTAGAAGTTTGAATGAGTATAAGGCAACGTAAGTGTACATCTAATTGGTAAGATGGATGGTCATTATTTTTGATAGAAAATATGTTGAATTTACTTAATTGTCAAACCGTATGTAAGTGGGGCGTACATTGAATTGATATGTTCATGATCATATTTTCTCTTCTTATAGTTGTAATGGATTTGTTTGGACATAAATGCAAGATATTCATTTAGATGTTGTTATGAAAGATTCGAAAGGATGCAAACCCTGAAATACTTTATGAATTAATGTGTATTAGATTTCGTAGTCGTGGGAAGGTTGGAATGTAAATTGTTATTGTTATATTACTGAAAAGAACTTGATCAAATTGATTACCATGTTGTTATTTAGATGTTACTTCGTAAACCTAAGATTAGAAGTTAATGCATTGAATGCTAAATTGAAACAACATGATTTGGTGGACGATGGAATGTTTATGTGTCATACATGTCAATTAGAACATAGGTACGACTGTTGTATGTGTAAGGATTAAGCTTGGTTACTCCATGGTTATTGTTCTATATCTTTGATCTTGCTAGTAAGCTTGTTTACTCCAATAATTTGTACCTTGTATTGATACAATTGATAAATTGAATGCAAGTGAAGTATAAGATGAAAAAAAAACAGGTCAGTGAATGACAAACAAATTGAATGTCTTACACCTCGTCTAGAGTATAAGCATAGCAGTGCTAGAGTTAAGGAGTAAGACTGTATACTCCAATTTCCTATGGTATATGCATTTATAGTGTTGGTACATGAAGCAACATGTATTCCGCAATAGCCATGACACGCAGAGGAATGAATATTCCCATGTGGTCGTGACATACGAAGGAGTGTATATTCCATGTTGGTCATAGCGCACAGAGTTTGTGTTGGTTATTTCTTATGAGTACTCATGTCTTGACCCTCTTTGAGTGGCTAATAGTATGTAAGAAGACTATATATCTTGGTATTTGGTCATGATGTTTGGTTTGATGGTTGTGATGTGGTCAGCTGTATTACTACATTTATTGTTGATATTGTATAGTATTTTTCTATATTTTCTTGATGTTGTCACAAGTTATATTCTCATACATTCTTCCTTTCTTTAGAATTGTATTCCAGTTTTTGACTCGTGCCTGCTTGGTTGGTTTTTGTATTATTATTTTGCATGATAATGCCAAGTGGAACCTGGGGCTAGAAGTCATGAAAATCGTGGTTATGACAGGTTGGAGCTCCCTTGGGAATTATCGTATTTACATTTGTTTTAGTACTTTTACCTTTTCAAACAGATGTAGGCCCACAAGTCGAGATGATATAGAATGTATTTTCATTTCATTTATTTTGAATTATGATTTATGGCCATAAATATGATAATAAGGTCAGTTGGATTGTAGTTGTTTTATATATCGTTGGAGCAATTTTCATAATAAAATTATATATTATTCTTTGTTTTATTCCATGAGATGTGATGTATGGACATTAGTAGTATACTCGGGGATGGTTAGAAATCCTAGGGCATTACAAACATTCAATGTAATTTCATATTATTTTTCTCAAAATGTACCGTCATCATTTGTTATTGAATTGGAGTATCAAATAATTCACTTTTGCTCTGTACAAATCTCTCTTTCTCTCTCTATATATTTCCACAAATAGGTAAATTTTGCTTCTTCAAGCTCTTTGGAACAATATATATTTTAATTTTTAGTTTTTGATTTGTCTTAAATGATAATAAGTTACTTTATATATCTTTACATATGCAAAAAATCATATAATTGTTAGATTATAATAAATATGCATGTGAATGGGAATATTAGTGTGTGTGTATGTGTGTGTATCATAAGCAAATCAATTAAAATTTTTCCCGTAATTTTATTTATTTGATTTTTAGAATTTTATGATATTTTATATTTTTGTATTGTGTTTTGAATATTACTATATATCTATATATTTTTTAATCATAATCAAGTCAATTAATTTTTTTCCCATACTTTTTTGTTTCTATGACATTTAGAAATTTATGATATTTTACATTTATTTATATTATATTATCTTTTGAATTTTATATTTAGATTCAAAATAAATTGGGTATATTGAAAGTCATAAATGATAATCCCATTGCTATAGAACTTATGATATTTTAATTTTGATTTTAATTTAAAATCTGTATATTCATGATTCTACATGTTATTTTTTACATAATTCAAAATTTTTTAATAATATTTTATTGCTCCTCTTATATTTCACTTTTGAGGTATTAGTTTAATAAGATAGAATATAATCTGTATCTATAATTGTTAATATAAGCACATCAATTTTAATTTTACTTTTTATTAGTTTTGCTTCCATGAATTTTAGGAGTACATATTTAATATACTTTAAACTTTGTTTTACTATTGTGTTTTGAATTTATTTATTTATTTATATAATTTCTTTTTGTTTTGCTTTTGCTAGCATAATATATTTTGGTAACTTATAAAGTAAATAAACCTCCATTGTTGCCAATTTTATTATGTTTAAATATCTATAACTTATATGTGTAATTCTAAATAGTATTTTACAATTTATTTAATTATTTAATAATACTTTATTTTTTATTCTGGAGGATTTAATTTATTTTTACAAACATAAGATATCCTTATATAACTAAATATTTTACATCTTATATTATTACATTATGATTTAATTTTTGAGCTTTAAAATTTATGTTATCCATATTGAACATTTACACTCAAAAGATTTTACTATAACATGATATGCATATAAAGTGTAATTATTATATATCCATTTTTTTTTTTTTGTACACATTATTTATTTTTTTCTTTTTTAATAATTTTGTTTCCTTATATTTCATGACTTTCAGGAAATAATCAAAAAGAAAACTTTGGAAGTAAGAAAACAAATGTGTATAATTGCAACCAAGATAGTAAAATTATGTATATGTTAAATATTTATGTTTTATAAAAAATAATAATAATTGCAACCTACCCATGCATCGCACGGTACTACAAATTAGTAGTTTTATGTTTGTAACAACAATATACATGCCACTTTAATTACCTTTAAAAAAAATGTCACTTTACTTACATATGAATTGGAAACTTAAATTACAAAGAAATCATTAATATAGTTGTATAAATAGTATTATTTTTATTAAAATATCACAACATTACATATAATCAAATAAATCTAGACTACATAAATTAAGTATTGAGTGTCTGAAAATTACGTCCTAAAATTATGACATTTGTTTACACTATATCAATAGTTTTGAAATGTACAAAATGATCTTAGAAAAAAAATAATAAAATAATATAGTATATCATTACATCTTTATTATAATGCAATGATAGTTATAAGTTGAAACATAAAAAACAAATGAATCGTTCCTTTATTCACAAAGTAAGAAAAATAACTAAATTTTGATTGTATCAAAAAAGATAGTACATGCAATACACCTGTTGTACAAAATAATCTTACGACAATAATAATAAAATAATTGATATAATCATTATATTTTTATTATAACGGCAATGATAATTATAAGTTGAAACATAAAAAACAAACGAATTATTATTTTATTCACAAAATAAGAAAAATAACTAAATTTTGACATACAAAATAATCTTACGATAATAACAATAAAATAATAGAGATGGTTATTATATTTTTATTATAACTGCAATGATAGTTATAACTTGAAAAATAAAAAATAAATAAATTATTTTTTTATTCACAAAATAAAATAAATAACTAAATTCTGACAATATCGAAAAAGATAGTACGTATAATGCACGCTAGATTCTAGTAAATTAATTTTAACAAATGGACAGACAGTTAGACCGCCTAACTAGCAATCATTAGTGGATCCCAAAAGCCGTACATTTGATCACCCTGTAGGCATTTATCTAGGTGGCATAGTAATAGTTTATAAACCCCATTCAATAATGTCAAAGGCTGATATAATAGGATCATGCAAGTTAGTAGTTTATAGGAGCTGAGTAGCTGCAGGTGCATTTAGCTGTCTCAATTTCTCCCTAAATTAATCTAGAACTCCTTTTCAATTTTGTTTGAATTCATAATGTCCCGCCAAGTTTTTCTATATATTTTGCTATCATTTTTTAGATTTCATCATAGCCATCAAATCTTGCACACATAGATCCAATAGCTGCAAGAACATCTGTAGCTTGCTACAGTTTATATGGTCTCTAGCTACTCTTTGCTCAAAACTTGCGAAAAGTTGTAGTCGCATGTTAAAACCTTCCAGGGTCTGACACCATTACAACATGTGTATGTAAACTATGGGCTCATTTGG
>MKEJ01068104.1:0-12340 GCA_001753735.1 Embelia ribes | reverse complement strand
GAAGATTATTATTTTAATTATCGAATGTATTCTTGTTTTGGTTGCAGATAATAGATGCAGTTGTTGCAGCCTACATACTAAACGCCACGCTAGTTGTTCCCAAACTAGACCAAAAATCATTTTGGAAAGATAGCAGGTTGTTAAACAGATTTTCCACTTTTTATACATCCATTTAATCAATCCCACTGCTAACTTGTACTGAAATTTAAGTATGAATTCTATTTTATGCAGCAATTTTGGTGAAATCTTCGACGTTGATAGATTCATATCGTATCTTTCAGATGACGTCAAGATAATCAAGGAACTTCCAGTTAAGAATGGGGAAGTTATGCGGGTTTATAGCACTCGTGTTCCGAGAAAATGTACTCCAACGTGCTACCAAAATAAAGTCCTACCACTTCTCAATAAGCGTCATGTGAGTAATCAGTTTCTATTGTTATATGTTAACAAACTTAAGCTTAGCAGTATAATTTGGTGGATATTTAGACTCAGGATAATAACACAATTTTATTTTGGCAACAATAGTTTTTCAAATGGTACACGGTGTATATCGAAATTTATTTACATCCTTCATCAAAAGCTAGTTTTGAACTATAGGTACTGATGATTTGTTTGATTACAGTTTTTAAGTAAGAAGCTAACTTTTTAGACTAATAGAAAAGTTACATTCGTTTTGCTTAAAACTTCTTACATTTGAAATCAAAATGACACAGAGATTTAGAAAAAGCAATGAGCAGCCAAATATACACCAACTTTTGTACAAAAAACAGATAAACTTGAGCTTTAACCTGCAAACGAATCCTAAATAAGCTAAAGTACATCATATCTGATGTGTTTTTCCGACAAGTATGATATTAGAGGATTTTTATTATGCAATATTTGTATTACACAGTATTTGTGTTACTGTAATGTTATCAATCTTACCGCGAAATTGTGGCATCAATGCAGGCTGTACAGCTTGGTAAGTTCGATTACAGACTTTCGAATCAGTTGGAACCAGATTTACAAAAGCTGAGATGTAGAGTTAACTACCATGCTCTCAAATTCACTGATTCAATCTATGAAATGGGCCGAAAATTGGTTCAAAGGATGAGGATGAAAAGCAAGCACTTCATTACCCTTCACTTGAGGTGACATTCGGCTTTGTTTGTTAAAAGTTCATTGCTTAAAAATCTTTACGAAAAAACTTGTTTTTGATAGTTTACCGGATACAAATGAATAAGAAAAAAGAAATGACTTAAGAGAAATGATATGCAACCCAAAAATACAAAGGGCATTGAAACAAATACTAACTTTCGGATCAAATTTTTACCGCGATCCAACAATTTACGCTTGTCGGAATCCATTTTTGGGATGAATTTTCAGAATTTGTCGTATATTGCCAAAAGCAAAAAAGTAAAATAAAATGTTATGCATCAGCTTTTCATGTGTTGCCTGAAAGAGTTAGAAATTTTAAGCTGTAGGAAATTGAAATTTCCTTCAAATTTACAACTCCTCATTTTTAAGGCTAAATAGCTAAAGCTTTTGTTCCTTTTTATTTATTTATTTATTTTATTTTGTTTCCTCTGTGTGTGTGTTGAAAATTTTGCTTGATAAAGGATCAAGATGATGTTCTTTTTTTTTTGAAATTTCATCAAGATGATGTTCTTATACAACGTTAAATATGATGCTAGGTACGAACCGGATATGCTTGCATTCTCTGGATGCGATTATGGAGGCGGAGAGAAGGAAAAGGGCGACCTAGAAGCCATAAGAAAGAGGTGGAAGACTTTACATGTAAGTAGAAATTTATTTATAAAATTTGTCCAATTTCGACTCAACTCCAATTGACATGTCTAAAGATTACCAAATCATGCTGATTTTGTAAATGATGCAGAAAAGCCACCCCGATAAGGAACGAAGGAAAGGTAGATGCCCCTTAACTCCCGAGGAAGTAGGGCTCATGCTACGAGCACTAGGGTTTGGAGAGGATGTTCACATATATGTCGCCTCAGGCGAAATATATGGTGGAGAAGACACATTGGCACCTCTCAAGGCACTTTTCCCAAATTTTCATTCAAAAGAGACGATTGCTAACCAAGAGGAGTTGGCTCCATTTTCATCATTTTCCTCGCGCATGGCTGCACTCGACTTTATTGTTTGTGACGAAAGTGATGTTTTTGTCACCAACAATAATGGGAACATGGCTAAGATATTAGCCGGAAGAAGGTATGCTAATATGCTAGTTCGTCTCTCAGCTTTTTTTGTAACCATAATGATTCTATTCCAAACGGCGAGTTAGGTATTTTTGCTTATTCTTAAGAATTGGATTGCCGAAGAGTTGGTCTAAATCTAATATTCCAAATAAAATAAAACATGAAAATCTATTCTTGGAAAAAAATAAAAATAATTTTCAAACACAATTAAGCTAAAAAATTAGGAAGATCATTATTTATTTATTTATTTATTTTTAGGTTATTGCTAGATAATCTCTTGTTTCTTAATTTACGCGAATGTGTTCAATTTTTTTGAAGGAGATATTTTGGGCACAAACCAACAATTCGCCCAAATGCTAAAAAGATCTATCAATTGTTCATCAACCGAAATAACATGACATGGGAAGAATTTGCCTCGGGAATTCGAACTTATCAAATCGGTTTCATGGGAGAGCCAAATGAGGTAAAGCCAGGCAGGGGAGAGTTCCATGAGAACCCTGCAGCTTGCATATGTGAAAAACAAAGACCGGGCTTAAGTTCTCAGAATGAGGAGATTAATCTTTCAGAAACTGCTTTTCAAAACAAAAGTAATGAAAGTGAAATGAGTGATGAACAGGATGCTAAGGACGAGCAGGAATTGTCCGATACAGATGAAGCGGAAAAAGAAATCAGTTCAGGAGAAAGTTAATCAATAAAACTGGTTCGGATTATGGTATAATTCCAAACGCGGATCAGCCCGAGGCCAAAGAGATATTTTTGGATAAGCAAAACTTGCACATAGTTGAGTTGTATTTTTTTTTTCATTTTTCTAAAAAGTTCTCAACATTATGAGGCAAATTATGTTAAATTTTGTATATTGTATACTAGTAGTGATAGTTTTATTTACTTCTATAGTCCCTACATTGATGTATATATAAACATTGTTGTTCTCTATTTTTATTATTGGAATACAATATTATTAACTTCATATGGTATCAGAGCCTGTGAAACAAAACCCTAAACACCTAATACCCTAGCCGTTGCGCCCATGGCAGCCTTACCACCCACGGCTATTGTGACCGCTGGTGGCAACTCATGCACTGACATTGCTGGGCTACCCCTCCCTCCTCCTTCCTCTTCTTTTACTACTATGATTACTATTGTCTCTCAATCCCCCTACTATCTTCATCCCTCCGATAATCCCAATCTTGTCTCTTGTCCAATATTTTTAATGGAAACAATTACTTCTCTTGGCAATGAAATAGGCGAAAAGCGATTGATACCAAGAATAACTAAGGATTTGTTACCGGAAGCATTAAAAGGCCTTCCAATAATGATGTTATTTTCTAGGCGTGGGACCGTTGTAGTGATGCGATCCTTTCGCGGCTCTTTAACTCCATTGATCTCGTGCTCGTGCCTAGTCTATCTTATTGCAACACCATGAAGCAACTATAAGATGAGTTGTGTATGAGATTCACTCAAGATAACACAGTTGAAATATTTCGTATTAAGAAGGATATAGGTGAGGTTGTTCAAGGTAATACCACCATTACTCAATATTATACTACTTTAATGTCTTTGTGGGAAGAACTTGATTTAATAGATGCCCGGAACCTTGTACTTGTGAAGAGTGTAATTGCAATGCCTATAAGAATCTCGTCATTAAGGCTTCCGCGACAAAAGTGTTAAAATTTTTTATTAGACTTGATGATTCATTTCACAACATTCGTAGCATTATTTTATCTACGTCACCTTTGCCTGAATTAGGCAAAGTTTTTTCCATGGTGTGGGTTGAGGAAAATCAAAGGGGTGTTAAAGTTGGACCGAATAATGATAATTCTGCGTTATTGACAAATAAAGCGGGCACGGGGACATTACGAGCCACCCGATAGCAACCCAATAGGGACGAACCACCAAGCGCCTGAAGCCAACCTCCCATTGGGCAGTCCTACGGTCAATATCAGGCTACCCGGGTGCCACAACAGGCTGCCCGTAGACTATTGCCCCTTCCCAGTCCTGTCGAGGGTCGCTATGATTTTTTATGCGAGATTTGTGGTAATCCCGAGCATAATAAGGATAATTATTTTGTGTTGATTGGGTACCCTAAGTGGCATATAGCTCGCATATTTACTTTGGAAGAGATTGCTCGACGGCGTGATAAGTAGTCCGCTGCTCGCACTAATACTTGAGCTTCTTTACATGCGAGTGTTGATCCTACAGATGCCCTCACATCCGATTTTAGTGCCATGGCCAACTTTGTTGGTATAACCTAGCCTAATTCAGTTACTAATAATTTTTGGATTATTGATACAGGAACATCGCAACATATATCATGTTGCCCATTTACTATGACAGGCTCTTCCCATGATGACAGGGTTCCGAGGTTTATTCGTGTTGCTACTGGTAGACCTGTGTTGTTCAAGCCATTGCCTCAGTTGTTTTATATCCTACTTTGACCTTGCATGATGTTCTTTATTTATCCGATTTCAAATTTAATCTTCTTTTAGTTAGCCAGCTCACAAAAGATTTGAATCGCATATTATAGTTTCTCCTACTTTTTGTGTTTTTAAGGACACTATCACCCAGATGCAAATTGGAGTGGGTGAGTAGTGCAACAACCTCACATCTTTAAACCTACCGCACCTGTCACAACCTTGCAAGCTTCCCTTCTTTACTAGCTATGGCACCAACGACTAGGACATCCTTTCCAGTTCAGTGTTTCTAGATATATTTCAGTACTAAATAATAGTGTTCTCTTTCTTTATGATACATGTGAAAAGGAAAACATTCTAGATTTAATTTTCAAAGATTGCCTATTATGAGTAGTACCATTTTTAACCGTATTTATGTTGACATTTGGGGTGGATATAGTTTTTTTTCATTTAATGGCTTGTATTTTCCTAACTATTGTTGATGATTTTTCGCATCTTACTTGAGTTTATTTAATGATATACAAATCTGAAACTTTACCTTACTTGAAACATGTTTTTATCATGGTGTGTACGCAATATAATTATAAGATCAAACATGTAAGTACAGACAAAAGATCTGAGTTTACATATTTTGAGATGTAAAATTTTTTCCATGAGAATGGTATGTCACATGAACTTACATGTGTTGGAACTCCACAACAAAATGGGGCGGCTAAACATAAATATCAGCACATTCTTAATGTTGCTTGGTGTCTACGTTTTCATGCTAACCTCTCCATTTCGTTCTGGGGTAAATGTATTCTTACAGCAATTCATTTAATCAATCGTACACCATCTAAACTTTTAAATGGTGATAAACCTTTTCATCGGTTTTTTAAGGTTGAGCCTACTTATGACCACTTACAAGTGTTTATTGCCTTTTCTATGCCTAAATATTAAAGGCTGGTCGGGATAAATTTCAACCCCATGTTGCCAATGCATATTTCTTGGATATTCTACGGCTCATAAGGTTTATCGCGTGTATGATTTAGAAAACAATATATTTTTTTAATTTCACGCGGTATTACTTTTCATGAGACTATTTTTTCCTATCATGACCATGTATTACCTACTTCTTTTTATACCACATCAGCCCACAGTAGCTCCATCTTCTATGCCTTTCATTGATGACCCACTACCTACCCCACTACCTCCTCCCTCCGAGATTACCCCACCTATTCCCGAGCCTGTAACATCTCTTACTTAGCCTATACCACCTGCTACCATACCTACGCCACCTACCACATATATTCCACCACCCGATGCTATCATACCAACTACACTCACACTAGTTGAACCCATTGTTCCTGGCACCACTATCTCCACTATATTTCGACCCTAGAGTACTATCAAACGCCCTACCCGTTTCCTTGAGTTTGACTACCCTACCTTACCCCCTGATTCCAATGCGCTCACTGTTGCTCCGTCTGTGCATGTGAGTATGGTATACCCCATTGCTCACTCTCTTTCTTACTCTTATTTTTCTTATAAATACCTTGCTCTCCTCACTATTATTAATACTATTACTGATCCTATTACCTATTTTGCTGCTGTGCGATATTTCCATTGGCGTGCTACCATGGAGTTTAAGTTTTTAGCCCTAAAGGTTAATCAGACTTGGACCTTGGTTCCCTTGCCTCCTAGTAAGAAGCTGATTGGTTGTAAATGGGTCTACAAGACCAAACTGCATGCCGATAGGTTAGTTGATCACTACAAGGCTCGCCTTGTAGCCAAAGGTTATATTCATGTTAAGGGCCTCGATTTTCATGATACCTTTCCCCCCGTGGCTAAACTAGTTATTGTTAACTGCCTACTATCTATGGCTGCTACCCATAAATGGAAGTTTCATTAACTT
The DNA here is from genome assembly GCA_001753735.1 of Embelia ribes. NCBI lineage: Eukaryota > Viridiplantae > Streptophyta > Magnoliopsida > Ericales > Primulaceae > Embelia > Embelia ribes. The sequence continues at coordinate 5,840 of MKEJ01068104.1, read as the reverse complement.
GATATTCATAATGCATTCTTACATGGGGATTTAGATGAAGAGATTTAAATGTCTTTACTACCAGGTTATTTGGTTCATGGGGAGCCTCGTGTGTGTCGGTTATATAAGTCGGTTAAACAAGCTTCCCCTAATTGGTACGTCAAGCTTTCCTCGGTACTACTTATCGTAGGTTATCGATAGTCCCAATCTGATCATTCCCTGTTCACTCGGGTTTTAGGCATCTCCTTTACTGCTATTTTAGTTTATGTGGATGACATTTATTGCTGCAGTAAAACAATTTTTTACCTTTCGGTTTTGCATTAAAGATTTGGGTCATCTGAAGTATTTTGGGTTTAGAAGTTGTTTGCTATCCTAGTGGCATTTTCCTTTCTCAATTAAAATATGCTTTGGATATTTTATGTGACTCAGGTCGTTTAGAGCTCGCATCGTTGATTTTCCCATGAAGTAGTACTTTCGTATTCGACCAGATGATGGTATTCCCCTTCAGGACCCGATGATATATCACAAACTTATTGGCTGTTTGATCTACCTTCCCAGAACTCGATCGGATATCACCTTTGCAGTTAATTCACTTAGCTAGTTCATGTAGGCCCCTCGGGATGTTCATCTATATGCAGTTTATAGTATTCTTTTATATGTGAAGGGTACACCATATCATGGACTCTTCTTCTTTTCTGACAGTAATTTTCATCTTACTGCCTATACTTACTCTGATTGGGCGAGTTGTCCTACTATTCATTCGCTCTACTGTTGGTTTCTTCATTACTCTAAGTACCAGTTTTGTCTCTTGGACGTTCAAGAAGCAGGATGTTGTCTCCCATTTCTCTACTGAGAAATTGAGTATCGTGCGATGGCCACCACCAATTGTGAACTCATTTGACTAGCTGCTATTTTACGTCTTGACAACCGGTGCATCTCTTTTATAACAACCAGTTAGCTCTTAATATTACAAAGAGCCCCATTTTTCATGAGACGACCAAGCACATTGAGATCGATTGTCACCTTGTTCGGAATAGGTTTCGGTCTGGGTTCATTACTCCTTTATATACTCCTGCACGTTCCCAGTTAGATGACATCTTCACTAAACCCCTAGGTCGGGATCTACATCGACATTTTTTGCACAAGTTAAGCATTATGGATCTACATGCTCCAACTTGAGGGGGAATGTTAAACTTTGTATATTGTGTACTAGCAGTGATAGTTTTATTTACTTCTTTAGTCCCTAATTGATGTATATATAAACATTGTTGTACTATATTTTGATTATTGGAATACAATATTATTAACTTCATAAATTACTCTCTTGATGGGAACCTGTTGAATGATGTGTAGATTAATTTTGTTTTGGTTTTTTGATAGTTTTTATACATATAAGCTGTCAATTTTTGTCTATATATTTTTTTTTTGTTTGAAATAAAGAAGTACTCTTTCTGTGAAACCATGGAAGGAAGGAAAGGAAGACATTGGTGTAATTTTAGTTTTTTTTTTTTTACCTTTTATTTTTTTATTTATAATTTTGAAGGTGCAAGAATGAATTTCTTTGCATTTATTTGGAATTTGTGATTCTAAGGAGCAATTTCAGTCATTTTTCTCTTTTATGTACAAGTAAAACATCATTACTGGTGCTTCAAGATGTTCATTTCTTGTACTTATTTTTTAAGCTAGTAGCAACTTCTGCCATTAATTGAATCAAAAAATCAATTCCATTCTGTTTTCACAACTTTTTAATTAATTAAATCTATTAAAAGAAATTGATTAATAATTAAAAGCTTAACAAAAGAATTTTAATTAATCTACTATGAAAGTAATTAATTCAAGGGATTTAACCAAATTATTACAAAGGTTTGTCTGAATATTTTAACCCATCAAAGACGGTTAATTAATGAAAGAAAACCAAACATAAGATTTTTAATTAAATTAATTACCTCATAAGAAAATTAATTTACTGAGAAATTTGGAATTAATTGAGTCTATCTTAAAGAATAATAAAAAAACCTAAAAATAATAAGATTTAATGCAATCAATATTATGACAAGAAGTGAGACAACAACGTAGCAAAAAGACTTGCCAACGTGTCAGACTAATAGAAAAAGAGAGACACATGTCACAATTGGAGAAGTAGCGTCAAAACGGTTGAAGAAGGGCTTCAAATATTAGCCATGGGATTAAATCGTGCGGTCTACAATAATAAAGAGCAATTAAGAATAGTTACTTAACTAACTCTATAAAAGTAGAAGAATAACAACTGAAATGATCATCGATACACTCCCCCAACATGGATTTTATCTAGGAGTGGACATAATTTAGTCTTACAAGAAGTAGTAAAGTAGCTCGAAACCATTCCAGCTTTTGTAAACCTTTTCATTGTTGTAATCCGAATGATTAAATTGAGTAATAAAAGTATATTTTGTTATTCAAGTTTATTTTATTTCTTTTACTTTGAATTGCTATCATTTGTTTTGAATTTTCAATAAGTCATTCCAACACTCATCGAACTGATTTCTTGTAAAGGATTCAACTTTTGAATAACGAACTGACAAAGCTCTTCCTATCTAATTAAGCGTTAAAACCCAATCTTTTCGCAAAAGTTATTTATTTTAATTATAACTAGTGCCCAATATTGCGCAGCACTTTTGGGCCGTTTAGTTGACTTTCTTTGGCTCGTAAGTTTAAGTTTCGAAGTCCTACCTATAATTTTTTTTTAAGAGTATTTGAAGAAGATCAGAGTGAATCCATTTTTTTTTTCCAATCAACCTAAAAAATATAGATTATATGCTTAAAGGTTGGAAAGTATGATTATCACATCTCAGTTCAATTTTTACTCCCTCTAGTACACAAATTATTAAACATTTTGGTTGGACATGATTTTTTAGAAAATTTTAGAATATAATAATTTAATATTTGAATCTGAATGTAATAAAAATATTTAATTTATATTTTTTAATATAATATAAAAATAAATTTAATATTTTTGATATATTTAAATATTAAAATCTTGTATTTTAAATTCTCAAAAGAAAGGAATTATTAAATTATTTACGGAATGGAAAAAGTAAAAGGATGCAGCCAACCTATATCATATGAGGGTACTCTTTTGTCCTTTATTTGAAGAGTGTCCATATTTGTTAGGTACTTCCAAAAACTTGGTGGGGGTTGTTTGGAAAAACACCCTTTCCAACCCATTCATTTGTCTACTTAAATTTTTTGTACAGACCTCATCTTGGGAAGGCCAAAATTGAAAAATTGGCAATTGTTATACTCATGAACTAAAAAAAACTAGGGCCTTCCATTTTCAAGGAGATTGTGCAAATTGATGGGCTTGGACCGACAACTTAATGAAATAAATAAACTAAATGTTAAAAGAAAAAAAATTTAATCGGTATCAGAAGGAATCAACTAGCTATTGCGTTCGGCCTATTCTAAAGTTTGATGGTTTGAGAGTGTTGCATCTAAGATATAGCTTTAATCATTGGCTTTTCCATAGAAACTGGAAAGTGTAATAAAAAATTTTACCCTAATTTTCCTCGTAACTTTGGTTATTTACTTGTTTTTATTGTTCTATTTAATTATGAAATGATGTGTGCTATGAGTATATGTTATGTTCATGGCTATATTTTTTTTTCGTGAGCCATACTCGAGCTCTGCTCAAATTCCTCTGGAACTTGAGAGCTTTATAATTGGTCATTCTTGAGCTCACACTTTAGGCTCGGGCATTAGCTCGAGTAAAGGTCGCAAAAAATTCTTTTGTGAGCTTCAGTCTGACATCGGTAACACTTTGGTTGCACCCGTCTCCTCTTTTTCCTACTTCTATATGTATCGGTTAAGAGAAATCTGGGGACAAGTTTTCGGGACAGACAGATGGATATGTACGAAGGAAAAATATTTAGCTGGTTTTTTTGTTGAAAATCGGAACCTAATAATATTCAAGGGCTCATCACCCGAACACCACAAAAGCTCCGTAGCAACAAGAGCCAGAAAGACGATTTTCTTAAACCTACTTTAGTACTTTTAACAATCAATTGGTAAATTGTCCTTTACAAAATAATAACTAGAGGAAAGCACTTTTAAATGACGACCCAGTGTGAAACTTATTTAATGAATAGAATAACGACAATTACTTACATCTATTTCGGTAGCCTTTTGTGTGAAGCTTATTTATCTTTTCTAATTTAAGTTGAACCTATTTTGGATAACTAAATATGAGTATTCTTTTAGGAAAGGTTGTGTTTGGCTCAATAAAAATTGGATTAAGATGGAAGATAAAATATAGGTCCTAAAAATAAAATTTTATAATAAAAAATTATAATAATATTTTTATAATTATATATAAAAAATTATATTTATATGATCTATATTTTTTCTCAAATTTCGACATCAAATTTTTTTTTGAGTCCGGACACTCCTTTTCCATTATTTTAAGACTGATTAAAAAATTGGAACTCTGACAAAATATAATAGTCATGATGATATAAATATACATCCGAGCAATTGATGTGATATAATCATGCGTGAATGTGAAGCAGTGAAACTCATATTTAATCAAGCTAGGGACCAAAGAGTAAATAGTCTAAGTAGTTAGGCTTTATTTTATAATGACACTAGACAACACGATTTAAGAAAGTCCCATCTCTGTACAACAGTAAAAATTCTTGTTATGTAAATAGTAATTATATTTTAAAAATAAATTGTTGGAAAATTGTGGTTTTGGCTATAGTTTTCAACCAACTTTGAGCAATTTTTTGAGTGGGGTCCACACAATATTTTTTGCCAAGTTTGGGTGGGTTTGACCCTTGTCACGAATTTCGAGATGGTATATTCACATGTCCAAAACGACAAATGGTGTGAATGGAAATTGGTTTCAAAGTGAGGTACTCAAAGAGGATTAAAAGTAGGATGTTTAAATTTTGTGGAAATTATCCCACATCGGCGGTATAAAGGCTTCCTCAATTCTATAAAGGCTTTCATTTTTTCACCCATCTCACGCATAAAACTAGTATTATCAACAACAACTTTATCCAACAATTCTTTCACCTTATATATCTTGGTAAGAAATAAATTAGATGTAGGATAGTGAGAACTGGACACAATATCAATAGTTTTACTAAAAACATGAAAAAACTTGCAAAACTTTTCAATTTTATCCCAATATTCCGGTTCCGGGTATTTAACGTAAGCTACCGAATCTCTTACTTTCAATTGAACAAATGCTTTCCTGAATTTCAATGCGTATCCATCTGGATATCAGATGGATATACACTCTCCCAAACTCACTTCGTTAAGCAAATAGTTGATAAATTTGATAAGGGTGTGATGCAAAGGCCAAGATGCCGATATAAGTGATATCCAATCTCTAAAAGAATCTTGGATATGCGACAACTTGAGTATTCCCAGATCATAGGCAGTCTCGTATACCTCATGAATTATACTCGACCGGATATAGCTAACTCAGTGAACAAATTGAGTGGGTATACCAGTAATCCAAATGAGGAGCATTGAAAAGCGATAATCAAAGTTTTAAAATACTAAGATATACGGTTGATTATCTATGGCATTGCATGAGATATCCAGCAGTACTTGAGGGCTAGTTATATGCAAACTGGATTTCGAACTCCACCAATACAAATTCTACAAGTGGATACATCTTTGTAATTGAAGGAGCAATAATATCATGGAAATCTCTAAATAGACTTGCATTGCAAGTTTGACTATGGAATTTGAGTTCATAGCTTTAGATCTTGCTGCTGATGAGGCTGATTGGCTACGAAATTTCCTAAATTATATTCCAATGTGGTCGAAACCTGTACCCACCATTAGCATATATTGTAATAGTCAGTCGGCTA